>JBBPBX010076611.1:0-17070 GCA_038048925.1 Garcialebias charrua | reverse complement strand
TTGGCTACCATTTTACTGATTCTATGAGCATCTAGAGCTACTGTTTTGTTTCTGTGATTGTGAGTTTCAGTGATGTTTCAGAGTGACTGTGTTTCAGAGTGATGATGTATTTAGTGATGTTTCAGAGTAACTGTGTGTTTCAGTGATGTTTCAGAGTGACTGTGTGTGTTTCAATGATGTTTCAGAGTGATTGTGTTTCAGAGTGATTGTGTTTCAGAGTGATGATGTTTCAGAGTGACTGTGTTTCAGAGTGATGATGTATTTAGTGATGTTTCAGAGTAATTGTGTGTTTCAGTGATGTTTCAGAGTGACTGTGTTTCAGAGTGATGATGTATTTAGTGATGTTTCAGAGTAATTGTGTGTTTCAGTGATGTTTCAGAGTGACTGTGTGTTTCAATGATGTTTCAGAGTGACTGTTTTCAGAGTGACTGTGTTTCAGAGTGATGATGTATTTAGTGATGTTTCAGAGTAACTGTGAGTTTCAGTGAAGTTTCAGAGTAACTGTGTGTTTCAGTGATGTTTCAGAGTGACTGTGTGTGTTTCAATGATGTTTCAGAGTGATTGTGTTTCAGAGTGATTGTGTTTCAGAGTGATGATGTTTCAGAGTGACTGTGTTTCAGAGTGATGATGTTTCAGAGTGACTGTGTTTCAGAGTGACTGTGTGTGTTTCAGAAATGTTTCAGCATGACTGTTTGTGTTTCATTGATGTTTCACAGTGACTGCGTATTTCAGTGATGTTTCAGAGTGACTGTGTGTTTCAGTGATGTTTCAGAGTAACTGTGTGTTTCAGTGATGTTTCAGAGTGACTGTGTGTTTCAGTGATGTTTCAGAGTGACTGTGTGTATCAGTGATGTTTCAGAGTGACTGTGTTTCAGAGTGACTGTGTGTTTCAGTGATGTTTCAGAGTAACTGTGTGTTTCAGTGATGTTTCAGAGTGACTGTGTGTATCAGTGATGTTTCAGAGTGACTGTGTTTCAGAGTGATGATGTATTTTAGTGATTTTTCAGAGTAATTGTTTGTTTCAGAGATATTTCAGAGTGACTGTGTGTTTCAGTGATGTTTCAGAATGACTATGTTTCAGAGTTATGATGTATTTTAGTGATTTTTCAGAGTAATTGTTTGTTTCAGTGTCTGTGTGTTTCAGTGATGTTTCAGAGTGTCTGTGTGTTTCAGTGATGTTTCAGAGTGTCTGTGTGTTTCAGTGATGTTTCAGAGTCACTGTGTTTCAGAGTGATGATGTATTTTAGTGATTTTTCAGAGTCATTGTTTGTTTCAGAGATGTTTCAGAGTGTCTGTGTGTTTCAGTGATGTTTCAGAATGACTGTGTTTCAGAGTTATGATGTATTTTTGTGATGTTTCAGAGTAACTGTTTGTTTCAGATGTTTTAGAGTAACTGTTTGTTTCAGAGATGTTTCAGAGTGACTGTGTGTTTCAGTGATGTTTCAGAGTGACTGTGTTTCAGAGTGATGATGTATTTTTGTGATGTTTCAGAGTAACTGTTTGTTTCAGATGTTTCAGAGTAACTGTGTGTTTCAGTGATGTTTCAGAATGATTATGTGTTTCAGAGTGATGATGTGTTTCAGAGTGATGATGTGTTTCAGAGATGTTTCAGAGTGATGATGTGTTTCAGAGTGATGATGTGTTTCAGTGATGTTTCAGTGATGTTTCAGAGTGATTATGTGTTTCAGAGTGATGATGTGTTTCAGAGATGTTTCAGAGTGATGATGTGTTTCAGAGTGATTATGTGTTTCAGTGATGTTTCAGTGATGTTTCAGAGTGATGATGTGTTTCAGAGTGATGATGTGTTTCAGAGATGTTTCAGAGTGCTGATGTGTTTCATTGATGGTTCAGAGATGTTTCAGAGTGACTGTGTTTCAGAGTGACTGTGTGTGTTTCAGAAATGTTTCAGCATGACTGTTTGTGTTTCAATGATGTTTCACAGTGACTGCATATTTCAGTGATGTTTCAGAGTGACTGTGTGTTTCAATGATGTTTCACAGTGACTGCATATTTCAGTGATGTTTCACAGTGACTGTTTGTTTCAGTGATGTTTCAGAGTGACTGTTTGTTTCAGTGATGTTTCAGAGTGACTGTGTGTTTCAGTGATGTTTCAGAGTGACTGTGTGTTTCAGTGATGTTTCAGAGTGACTGTGTGTTTCAGTAATGTTTCAGAGTGACTGTTTGTTTCAGTGATGTTTCAGAGTGACTGTGTGTTTCAGTAATGTTTCAGAGTGACTGTGTTTCAGAGTGATGATGTATTTAAGTGATTTTTCAGAGTGACTGTGTGTTTCAGTGATGTTTCAGAGTGACTGTGTGTTTCAGTAATGTTTCAGAGTGACTGTTTGTTTCAGTGATGTTTCAGAGTGACTGTGTGTTTCAGTGATGTTTCAGAGTGACTGTGTTTCAGAGTGATGATGTATTTAAGTGATTTTTCAGAGTAATTGTTTGTTTCAGAGATGTTTCAGAGTGTCTGTGTGTTTCAGTGATGTTTCAGAATGACTGTGTTTCAGAGTTATGATGTTTTTTAGTGATGTTTCAGAGTTAACTGTTTGTTTCAGTGATGTTTCAAAGTTAACAGTTTGTTTCAGTGATGTTTCAGAGTGACTGTGTTTCAGAGTGATGTTATGTTTTAGTGATGTTTCAGAGTGACTGTGTGTTTCAGTGATGTTTCAGAGTGACTGTGTTTCAGAGTAATGATGTATTTAAGTGATTTTTCAGAGTAATTGTTTGTTTCAGAGATGTTTCAGAGTGACTGTGTTTCAGAGGGATGATGTGTTTTAGTGATGTTTCAGAGTAACTGTTTGTTTCAGTGATGTTTCAGAGTGACTGTGTGTTTCAGTGATGTTTCAGAGTGACTGTGTGTTTCAGTGATGTTTCAGAATGACTGTTTCAGAGTTATGATCTATTTTAGTGATGTTTCAGAGTTAACGGTTTGTTTCAATTATGTTTCAAACTTAACAGTTTGTTTCAGTGATGTTTCAGAGTGATGATGTATTTCAGTGATGTTTCAAAGTTAACAGTTTGTTTCAGTGATGTTTCAGAGTGACTGTGTTTCACTGATGTTTCAGAGTGACTGTGTTTCAGAGTTATGATGTTTTTTGTGATGTTTCAGAGTAACTGTTTGTTTCAGATGTTTTAGAGTAACTGTTTGTTTCAGATCTTTTAGAGTAATTGTTTGTTTCAGAGATGTTTCAGATTGACTGTGTTTCAGAGTGATGATGTATTTTAGTGATGTTTCAGAGTAACTGTTTGTTTCAGTGATGTTTCAAAGTTAACGGTTTGTTTCAGTGATGTTTCAGAGTGACTGTGTTTCAGACTGATGTTGTGTTTTAGTGATGTTTCAGAGTTAACTGTTTGTTTCAGTGATGTTTCAAAGTTAACGGTTTGTTTCAGTGATGTTTCAGAGTGACTGTGTTTCAGACTGATGTTGTGTTTTAGTGATGTTTCAGAGTGACTGTGTGTTTAATTGATGTTTCAGATTGACTGTGTTTCAGAGTGATGATGTATTTAAGTGATTTTTCAGAGTAATTGTTTGTTTCAGAGATGTTTCAGAGTGACTGTGTTTCAGAGTGATGATGTGTTTCAGAGATGTTTCAGAGTGATGATGTGTTTCAGAGTGATGGTGTGTTTCAGTGATGTTTCAGTGATGTTTCAGAGTGATTATGTGTTTCAGAGTGATGATGTGTTTCAGAGATGTTTCAGAGTGATGATGTGTTTTATTGATGGTTCAGAGATGTTTCAGAGTGACTGTGTTTCAGAGTGACTGTGTGTGTTTCAGAAATGTTTCAGCATGACTGTTTGTGTTTCAATGATGTTTCACAGTGACTGCATATTTCAGTGATGTTTCAGAGTGACTGTGTGTTTCAATGATGTTTCACAGTGACTGTATATTTCAGTGATGTTTCACAGTGACTGTTTGTTTCAGTGAGGTTTCAGAGTGACTGTTTGTTTCAGTGATGTTTCAGAGGGACTGTGTGTTTCAGTAATGTTTCACAGTGACTGTTTGTTTCAGTGATGTTTCAGAGTGACTGTTTGTTTCAGTGATGTTTCAGAGTGACTGTGTGTTTCAGTGATGCTTCAGAGTGACTGCATGTTTCAGTGATGTTTCAGAGTGACTGTTTGTTTCAGTGATGTTTCAGAGTGACTGTGTGTTTCAGTGATGTTTCAGAGTGACTGTGTGTTTCAGTCATGTTTCAGAGTGACTGTTTGTTTCAGTGATGTTTCAGAGTGACTGTGTTTCAGAGTGATGATGTATTTTAGTGATTTTTCAGAGTAATTGTTTGTTTCAGAGATGTTTCAGAGTGTCTGTGTGTTTCAGTGATGTTTCAGAATGACTGTCTTAGAGTTATGATGTTTTTGTGATGTTTCAGAGTAACTGTTGTTTCAGAGATGTTTCAGAGTGACTGTGTGTTTCAGTGATGTTTCAGATTGACTGTGTTTCAGAGTGATGATGTATTTTAGTGATGTTTCAGAGTTAACTGTTTGTTTCAGTGATGTTTCAAAGTTAACGGTTTGTTTCAGTGATGTTTCAAAGTTAACGGTTTGTTTCAGTGATGTTTCAGAGTGACTGTGTGTTTCAGTGATGTTTCAGAGTGACTGTGTTTCAGAGTGATGATGTATTTAAGTGATTTTTCAGAGTAATTGTTTGTTTCAGAGATGTTTCAGAGTGACTGTGTTTCAGAGTGATGATGTGTTTTAGTGATGTTTCAGAGTAACTGTTTGTTTCAGTGATGTTTCAGAGTGACTGTGTGTTTCAGTGATGTTTCAGAGTGACTGTGTGTTTCAGTGATGTTTCAGAATGACTGTTTCAGAGTTATGATGTATTTTAGTGATGTTTCAGAGTTAACGGTTTGTTTCAGTGATGTTTCAAAGTTAACAGTTTGTTTCAGTGATGTTTCAGAGTGACTGTGTGTTTCAGTGATGTTTCAGAGTGACTGTGTTTCAGAGTGATGATGTATTTAAGTGATGTTTCAAAGTTAACGGTTTGTTTCAGTGATGTTTCAGAGTGACTGTGTTTCAGAGTGATGATGTATTTAAGTGATGTTTCAAAGTTAACGGTTTGTTTCAGTGATGTTTCAGAGTGACTGTGTTTCAGGGATGTTTCAGAGTGACTGTGTTTCAGTGATGTTTCAGAATGACTGTTTCAGAGTTATGATGTATTTTAGTGATGTTTCAGAGTTAACGGTTTGTTTCAGTGATGTTTCAAAGTTAACAGTTTGTTTCAGTGATGTTTCAGAGTGACTGTGTGTTTCAGTGATGTTTCAGAGTGACTGTGTTTCAGGGATGTTTCAGAGTGACTGTGTTTCAGTGATGTTTCAGAGTGACTGTGTTTCAGAGTTATGATGTTTTTTGTGATGTTCAGAGTAACTGTTTGTTTCAGATGTTTTAGAGTAACTGTTTGTTTCAGATGTTTTAGAGTAATTGTTTGTTTCAGAGATGTTTCAGAGTGACTGTGTTTCAGTGATGTTTCAGATTGACTGTGTTTCAGAGTGATGATGTATTTTAGTGATGTTTCAGAGTTAACTGTTTGTTTCAGTGATGTTTCAAAGTTAACGGTTTTTTTCAGTGATGTTTCAGAGTGACTGTGTTTCAGAGTGACTGTGTGTTTTAGTGATGTTTCAGAGTGGCTGTGTGTTTCAGTGATGTTTCAGAGTGACTGTGTTTCAGAGTGACTGTGTGTTTCAGTGATGTTTCAGATTGACTGTGGTTCAGTGATTATGTACTTTAGTGATTTTTCAGAGTAACTGTTTTTTTCAGAGATGTTTCAGAGTGACTGTGTGTTTCAGTGATGTTTCAGAGTGAAGTGTTTCAGAGTGATAATGTATTTTAGTGATGTTTCTGAGTAACAAGTTTGTTTCAGTGATGTTTCAGATTGACTGTGGTTCAGTGATTATGTACTTTAGTGATTTTTCAGAGTAACTGTTTTTTTCAGAGATGTTTCAGAGTGACTGTGTGTTTCAGTGATGTTTCAGAGTGAAGTGTTTCAGAGTGATAATGTATTTTAGTGATGTTTCTGAGTAACAAGTTTGTTTCAGTGATTTTTCAGAGTGACTGTGTTTCAGTGATGTTTCAGAGTGATGGCGTGTTTCAGTGATGGTGCAAGGATTCAATCTTCTTCCATGTTGGAATAATCACTCATAGTAACGGAGTGAGCCCTCAGAGGTCTCTTTGGGCTCATGGTTGAGCTTCAGTGTGAACTCGTTGGTAAATGTCGTTTTCTGCTTGTGAGGGTTTTCCTGATGTAACCTTTTGGAAACCAACTGGGAGCAGAAGCTGGGGAGGATCTATTTTAAACACTCAGATTTCCACGCAGTCCCTGTTGCCGTGACAACGTTTCTTCATTTGAAACGGTTGCCCTTAACAACATTGTTGGCACGGCCTCTTTGCTGTAGCAGCTACAACTGAAATAAAGAATATTTTAGTTTGTCGGTTCGTAGACTCACTGTGTTGCTTTTAATGCTTCAATAAATCTTTTTGTATGCAATACTGGGAGGAAAGCTCAAAATGGCATTCATCAAACGAGCAAGAATCATGTTTGAGCTTCAGATAAAAATTAAACCAAAGGGTTTTTCATGCTAGTTAAAGTTTTTAGCTCATGTAATGCCCTTGACAGGTGGTTGAATGATTAATAGTTTTACCCGTACTCGGGCTTGTGTTGAGGTGATGATGACAGCAGACGTTCACACAAATGACATGAAGTCTCAGATAAAATAAATAAAGAAATCACTGCAGTGGTTTTGTTTAGTCAGAAATGAACAGTAGTGCCATCTGTTGGACTGGAGTGTCAGTTTATCAATAGTTTTATTTTTTTTATAAATATTTTGTATGGTCTAATGTGTGACGTTCGTGTGCTTTAAGCAGATTTGTACTTCACAAGAAATTCTCGCTGACGTGGTCATGAAACGTTCTTTGCTTGGACTTTTTGTCCAAACTGTGGTGAAACTCCTGGTAAGCTCCTCCCACTTCAGCACACCTCAAATGGCATGACGATAGCCCCGTTGTCAGAGTGGATGCTTATTTCCAGTTGTTGTTGGACAAGGTTGATGCACGTTCCAGGGGAGGTGGGGGAACATTGAGTCCAAGTGGACCATGGTCTGTGCCTCTATTCTTGAGGCAGCTTATCGGAGCCATGGCCGCAAGGTTGCCGGTGCCTGTCGCGGTGGTAACCCTCGGTGGACACCGGCGGTAAGGGATCCAGTTAGGCTGAAGAAGGAGTCCTATCAGGCCTTTTTGGTCTGTGGGACCCTGGAAGCACCTGATAGGTACCAGCAGTCTAAGCAGCATGCAGCTCAGCTGGTCGCTGAGGCAAAAACTCAGGTGTGGGAGGAGTTCAGAGAGACCATGGAGAATGACTTCCTTATGGCTTCGAGGCAATTCTGAACCACCATCCGACATCTCGGGTGGGGAGGGGGGAGCAGTACACCGCCAACACTATTTGTAGTAGAGGTGGTTTGCTGCTGACCTCAACTCGAGATGTTGTGAGTCGGTGAGCAGAATACTTTGAAGACCTCCTCAATCCCACTGGCACGTCTTCCACTGAGGAAGCAGAGCCATGGGACTTTGGGTCGAGCTCTCCAATCTCTGGTGCTGAGGTCAACAAGGTGGTTAAAAAAAACTCCTCGGTGGCAGGGCCCCAGGGGTGGATGAGATTCAACCGGAGTTCCTTAAGGCTCTGGATGTTGTGGAGTTGTGTTGGCTTACACGACTATGCAATATTGTATCGACATCGGGGGAAGTTCCCCTGGATTGGCAGACTGGGTTGGTGGTTCCAAAAAGGGGGACCATAGAGTGTGTTCCAACTATAGGGGGATCACATGCTTAAGCCTCCCTGGTAAGGTCTATTCATGAGTTCTGGAGAGGAGGGTCCGTCGGATAGTCGAACCTCAGATTCAGGAGGAGCGGTGTGGTTTTCGTCCTGGTCATGCAACACTGGACCAGTTCTACACCCTCAGCAGGGTTCTGGAGGGTGCGTGGGAGTTTGCTCAACCAGTCTACATGTGCTTTGTGGACTTGGAGAAGGCGTTCGACGTCGTCCCTCGGGGAGCCCTGTGGGGGGTACTCCAAGAGTATGGGATACCAGGCCCTTTAGTATGGCTGTTTGGTCCCTGTATGACCGGTGTCAGAGCTTGGTCTGCATTGCCGGCAGTAAGTCAGGCTCTTTTCCAGTGAGAGTTGGACTCCGCCAAGGTTGCCCTTTGTCACCGATTCTGTTCATAACTTTTATGGACAGAATTTCTAGGCGCAACCAAGGCATTGAGGGGATCTGTTTTGGTGGCCTTAGGATGTTGTTTCTGTTTTTGCAGATGATGTCCTATTGGCTTCATCAGGTTGTGATCTACAGCTTTCACTGGGAGCGGTTTGCAGCCGAGTGTGCCGCGGCTGGGTTGAAGATCAGTTCCTCCAAATCTGACGCCATGGTCTTGAACCAGAAGAGGGTAGAGTGCCCTCTCTGGAGCCGTTTACGCATTGGCCGGCCCTCCCCGGCTCTCCCAGCTTCTAACCCGGGTTCGGCGTCTTCGCATTTACCTTTTCCGCCCGGGATCCACCCTTGTTCTGGAACCATCTTCACCGTGGTTCTTATCGGGCCGAGCCCGACAGAGCTAGTTTCACGTCATGTACTGCTCTCATTTGATTCGTTGTTTGCAGCAGGGGCGGGACTCATTCAAACAACCTCAGCGCGAGGGTTGAATTTCATTCAAATTTAACTACAGAAACGAGAAACCCCTAAAACAATTGTTAGCTGAATTAGTGTTTCTGAGTTAAATTTTTGTTAATAACTGATCACAAATCAGCTTATGTTACAACGTAAATAACACGAAGCGCACACCCCTTTCCGCCTTTCAGCGCGACCTGAATGTCATTAAACAATAACTAATATTGTCTAACTGTTGCGCGCAGCCAGGGTTTTAAAATATAACGAATAATCTCTAATCTAAAAAAGCTAAGTCTGGTCCTCTGGACATTCAAAAAAACAAAACAAAACAAAGCAAAAAAAAAAAACTGTAGAAACGTTTCGTCTTTCGTCCGAAAGACTTCCTCAGTCTGAGGTGCTGGGTTCAGCTCAGTCTTATAAATAGCACCCTCTCACAGTGTTACACAACCAGTTGCCAGGGGGCTAAACTTTGCAGTGGCACCAAGTAGAATTCCACTGGTGGAGATGATCACAGCCACTGAGTCAGCCATCCGTAACAACAAAATTAAAGAGTTTGAAGCAGAACAACTCAGAGTCAAAGTTTCAGCCTGTCTCAGTAATGCTAAACCACCACCTTCCAACATCAGTAGAGAAGAGAGGGATGCTGGGCCGGATCTACCATATGGGAAATCTGGGCACGTGCCCCGGGGTCCTTGGTAAAGAAGGGTCCTCTGCCAGNTAACTTTAAACTTTGCAGCTGTCACTGTCTCAGCCTTCATATTAGCTTGAGCTAGCATTATTAAGACTGTAAATGTGTTATTAATGCAATTTAGTTTAATTCAGTTCATTTAAAAAGCTCCAAGTCACAACAGAAGTCATCTCAGGGCACTGAACAACATTATTTATGTGAGGAGCAGACTGCTTTGAGTTTAACTCCATCACAGAACTCTCATCTTGAACAAGCATGAAGGTGATAGTAGAAAGGAAAAACTCCCTCATGAGGAAGAAACCTTTAGCAGAACCAGGTTCAGGACAAGCGGGCATCTGCTTCGACTGGCTGGATTTGAGAAGAACAGATACACAATGGCAGGTCAAGAATCACATGTTAAGATAGAAATAGTATCAAATGAAAACTATTCAGTTTTATTAGAAATATAATGCTCAAGATATTTTACTGCAGTGCACATTTTAAAAACAGTCACCGTGTTTAGGTGTTTTAAAACATTTATTAAAGCATTTATTAGCATGCGGTGGGCTACATTATGGACTCATGGGGCGAGTGGAAGTTAATGTGTCTGACCATTCTTTCTGTCGAAGACATGGAAGATTTGTGGATTATTGGAATATTGGTGGCAGCTGCTCTGCTTTTTGGCGTTGGCGGAGGTTTCTGCTACTGGAAGCTGAGGGAGACTGCCGCGGCGATCAACGCGCTGGCGAAACTTCCTGCTCAACAAGATTCTTTGATCCGGGCTATGACCTCAACGACCCAGCTGTTGTACGAGCTGAATCGCACGATGGGAGCAGTGGTGGACAGCCGCGGACCTGCAGTGCGTTTTGGGACTCGTTTACAGCCGACCGGGCTTCATCAGGGCACAGATGGGGATTTGTAGCTCGGAACCTCACATGATTCGGCGATTTGGACCTAGACAGCACCTGGACTTCAAGGCTGCAGTCAAAGTACACTGTAGCCTGGCCTGAAAATAAATAAAGCAACTAATCTAATCGGGACTCAGAGCAACCTTGAAAAGAGGCTGACTGAGAAACTTCTCCTGGAGTCGAAAGCTGTTGAAAACTGTCGCTGCCCCCCCTCCCCCCAGAGGTCTCTGTGTGCATTCAGATGGAGCCGAGCTGAGGCCATCTGCAGACTGTGCTTATCTGAAATGATTACTCACGGACTATCTCCCTGCTTGCCATCAAATGCAACATGTCTTTGTCTTTATCCGTGCTGAAGCTGGTAGAGTTTTTTCGACTTTATCATAGAGTGTCCTAAGACAAAATGTGATAGATTCTTTTTTGAATACCAATGATTATCCGACTGTATGTTCCTTTTTCCATATCTGATTGTTGGCGGCACGGTTTTATACTGCTGCGGCTTCCGTGCGTACGTCCCTCTTCGGATGGTGCATGCGCCAATTGCAAAACTTTGTACTTTGGTGCAAATATGCCAATAAAGATATATTCTATATATTCTATTCTATATTCTAAAGAGGAGAAATGTCTTAAATGTGGTCTGCGGTGGTTTTGGGATCGTTGTGGGTATGTGTTGGTTAATGAGTGGAAAACCTACACAGAGTCCATTCTGTGCATAAATTCCACCCACAGGTTGTGAGTCAAGGTGGTGTTGTGTGGATGTGTGAAGAGCAGCCAAACATCTTCAATGTCCTTTTTGCTCTTTATTTCAGAATAAAAAATACGAGGACATAAGATCAACAGACAGGAACCTTCAGATAACAGGACGGTAATTTATCATTAAACTAAAAGTGTAGTCCTGTGCACTGCGGCACAACACAGGAACGAAGCTGATGTGCCGTTCCTTAAATATGTGCACAGGAATAACTTCATTTATCTTGAGATATTCTTCATGACACTGTTTCATTAGAAAACGTTCTCTAAACGTCCACTGTCCTGAACAATTAATAATGAGTAGTAAATTGTTGTTAATTTAATAGTTTACATACTCTACAATGTAGAGTGTGTAGAGTATGTAACTGACTATGTAGAGTCTACATAGTCTGTTCAACATCTTACAGATCAAAGGTCATTGTCAAGAATCCTAGGCAGAACTGACCTGGTAAAAAGAAAGCACTTTTTCTTCTAACAATAAAAAGTGCTTCCTGTAGACATGGTAAGTTAGCTCAATCATCCAGGTAAAGAAATCACCCCCAAAAAAAGTGAAGTCATGTCATCTGGACCATTTATTTTTTGGACAAAATGTTTCGTCTTTCATCCGAAAGACTTCGTCAGTCTGAGGCCTGCCCACAAGATCTGTCGTATTAATTAGCACCTTGTTGACGTGTTTCAAACCAGTCTGCTGTGGAATTCCCAGAAACTGGCTTTACACATGTTAAATGGAGGACCATCAGTGTAAAACAAATGGTAAATGGTAAATGGAGCTTATTTATATAGCGCTTTCCAGCCCCCTGTGAGGAGCCCCAAAGCGCTTTACAATACCAGCCATCCACCCATTCATTCACACATTCATACACCGGTAGTGGTAGCCTGCCTTGCAAGGCGCCATCCAGACCTACCGGGAGCAACTCGGGGTTAAGTGTCTTGCCCAGGGACACAACGACACATGGTGGGCGGACGCGGGATTCGAACCTCCAACCTTCCGATCGGGGGACGACTGCCATTACCACTACACCACGGCCGCCCACAAAAACAACCGATCACCAGTGCACAACAATCAAATGGCCCATACCTCAGACTGACGAAGCCTTTTGGATGAAAGACAAAACTTTTCTTCCAAGAAGAATCTGCTGATGACATGATTTAACTTTTTGGGGGGATTTTTATACCTGGATGATTGAGCTAACTTACTATTTTGTAACCATTTTGGCCAGGTTATCCTCAGGCCGGTTTGATGTGTAGCAAGCGGCCATTTTGTCTAACATTTGATTGTTATGCACTGATGATCGATTGGTTACAAAGATGGTTCCCCTTTTTGCACGTTTAAAGCCAGTTTATGGTAACTCCACAGCAAGCTGGCTTGAAACACGTCAAGGAGGTGCTATTTAACATGGCAGGTCCTGTTGGCAGGCCTCAGTCTGACAAAGTCTTTCAGATGCAAGACAAATCGTTTCTTCCCAGGAGAATCTGCCCCGATGACATGATTTAACTTTTTTGTGTGTTCCTGTAAACAGCTGTGTGCAATGTTAACTCAACCACTGTGTTGACTTGAAGCCCTACTTGGTATGTCAAGGGTCAGTCAGAAAGCACTCAGTAGTCTGGACGCTAAATGCGCCACTACAAAGGAAAGAACAGAAAATTATCTGGCAGCAGGACGTGAATCCTTGAGGGGTGGGGGGTATACATTATTTGAAGAGAGCTAACTTTGAAGAGGGCTAAAGAGGTAGCAGTAGAGCAGGGGTGCTCATTAGGTAGATCGCGATCTACTGGTGGATCTCTGAGGTAGTACTGGTAGATCGCAGCGTGTGACATATATATATTTTTTTGTCAGCCTATCAAAACATCCCGTCACTTGATTGACATGCAGGGCAGCCATTCACAACCCTCATTCTCTCAAACCAGGTCTGAGAGATTTTCTGGGAAACCCCATCCCCGCTCCCCCACCCCGAAGGTGTGAACTTCTCCGTGTGTGAAGTTGCACATACAGACGGCTGCAGTCCAAAGTTTTTTTGCACTAACAACAGTTTTAAATAATGTCAGAGAGCTGAGTGTTTTTCTGCTACTCACACTTTTTCAGCATGCAGGAGCAAAACTAATAAAATCCAGGCTCCAAAGAGACGTTATTCACCAGTTTTAACGTAACTGTGATCATGCAGTCGCTGCATGCGCAATGAATACAGCTGAGCCCAGGGTTGCCAGATTTAAAAAAAATGCCTTATTTACCACCTCTTTTCTGAGCACATGTTCAAGAAACGCAACACAAACTTCATCTTGCTCAAGATGAGAGTTCTACAATGGAGTTAAATTCAAAGCAGTCTGCTCCTCAGACAAATAGTGTTAAATTATTATTTTATCTATTCTGTTAAATTATTATTTTGTATAAATGTTTCTGTTCAGTGCTCTGAGATTACTTCTTTTGTGAATTGACGCTATATAAATAAACTGAATTGAATTGAATCTTAGAACATCTTTACTCAGCAAACACAACAGTTTAGGTCAAAATACTACCATTTTAAAGCCACAGTACTATAGTTCATAATTTCTTATCTGGCAACCCGACTGACATGAAAACTACAGCATTTTTTATGTAAACCAGCTTATTTTTTGTTTATAAAATATAAAGCAATATCAATAAACATTGATAAAACACTAATGTTTCCACAATTGATAAAACACTAATGTTTCCACACGTTTTCGTGTAAACGGGGCCTTATACAGTAGTAGGTAGATCATTTTGACTTGATCATTTCAAAAGTAGCTCGCATGCTGAAAAAGTCTCCCCTGCAGTAGAGTAATGGAGTGTCCTCCACACCAGTGGAGGGAGGTACCCCCTTGTTGCCTCAGGCTGAGGCAATGGCCTGGACCACCTGCTGGACTGGGGCTCATGAAATGATGCCTAACCCGGTAAACAAAGTTTGAATATGAAAATATTTCTTCTGGTGTGTTGTGCAAGACAGATGATTTAGTGAATGTTGATTTTAACTAAATGGAAACATTTGATACATTTTGAAATCAGTTTTATGTTGGTTTTTTTGTTTTTTTGTTTTTTGCTTCTTATCCCTTTTTTGTATTTGCACTTTGGTTTTTCACTCGTTTCATTTGCTGCTGTTCAGTTTAGTTTAGTTTCAAACATGTATAAGAACAAAAATCGAAATAAAGAACGAATGAAAATGAAGCATATTTGGAAAAAGAAGTGGGAAGAAGTACAAACGTATTTAAACTCACCCTTTATATTTATAAGACTGTCATTGATGTATTGCTTTTCTAGAAACAAATGTATTTTTTGTTGTTCTTGACTTTTTTGACCCCTCTTTATGCAAACACCTACACCTTCTTACATACACAAATCTATATGGAGTTATGTACAAGTATACAAATGCATACACCCATACACGTATATACATACACATACACATTCATACGTGCATGAATACATACGATAATCAAAATAATAATATACAGCATATACCGTACATGCATACACATATCTATAAGCGTACATGTCTACGTACCGGTAGTTATCAAAAAATAATCACACTATTCATCACAATATCTTTTAAAAGTTTTATTTTCTACCTCTCCTTAAACTGTTTTATGTTTGGACATCCCTCGAGTTGCACGTTCAAACTGGTCCACGGTTTTACTCCACATAGGGAAATACAAATTGTTTTTTTCCCGTTTGTTTCCTTGTTTCACTGTTTTTCTATGAAGACAGTGAGGCCAACGCAATGTTAGAAAACTGATGACGCTTTCTCCGACTGCTAATGTAAGAGGGAATTTAAAGAGGAACTAAACTCCAAATTAACTTTTTTTAGCTGATAAACTCCTTAGAATGGGTCTAAAATGTTGTATAGCACTATGTCTGTGTTAATCTTCACATATTTGTGCGTATTAGTTTAAATTGGCAATATTTGGTCTAAAATTGTGTTTACGGTAACCCTACGGGTTGAACAGAGGAATTGCACCTTAATTTTCTTATTGGTCAAGGGCTGTTCACTCTGACATGTCTTGTACACTCTGACGTCACAAAAGTGGTTCAAGCAGAGCCACTCCCCTGCAGAGATGAGAAGGTCCTCGCTGCAGTTCATACCTTATATGGAAGTGGTACATTGCACTCCGGAACAGCTCTGCAGCAAAGCATATTATAGTTTTCGGAATGGCACTAGTTATTTGTATATTTTAACCTATGCATTGTATGAATACTTTCCACTTCATCGAAACTATTTGGTTGTATTTGTTTTCTTGTGGAGCGATGGACGAGCGAAGCATGAATGCCAAGTTGGGGCAGTGGTGGAAGTGCAGGTTTGGGGTCCGAGAGACCCAGGCTTGAACCCCGGTCACGGAATACCTTGTGGTATTATTATTATTTATTTTTTTTAGGCCTTTTGTTTTGGATAGATCGGTTGAGAATAGATAAATACATCTACATATTTATTCTTTGTTGTTGCTTGCTGTAAGTTGTTTGCTGGAGTTTTAGTTTGTTTTAGTTTGTTGCTAGAGGGGGCGTGAACGCAGCACAACCACCCACCTCCTCCCCTCCTTGACTCTCGACACTCCCATTTTCATGAGGGATATTGAATCTGGTCTGGGGGCGGAGCTACAGATCCACAGGGGGTTAGCACCACTTTAATGTTTATTTTATCTGAAACTATAGAAACATAACTTGTTTTTTCCACATCTAGGAAGTAGTCCTAATGTAGATGCATTAAATGAGCTATTGTTTTAAAGTATGTTCATATTTTAACACAAACCAACAATAAGTGTGGCTAATAGTTTTATTCTCTTAGTCTTCCCACATATCAAACATTTTACATGGCTGCATGAGGAATATTTGTAATTAAATATCACATAAATGATTTAAAGGCCCAGCGACCCAGCTGCATGATGGCAAACTTCATCCGGTGGTTAAAGAAGTTGTCTTAGCTCATCAGAGTAAATCAGCTCTCAAAACGTGAGCAGCGTTTGGCAGCTAATCGGTGCTAAACATTTAGTGAGTGTTGCTCTGAAAGCGGTAAATGATCTTTTTATCTGTGCATCGTCCTCCCCCTCCTGACTCACTGTACACTATACATGTACTGCTGTGATGCTAACGCTAGTGCTAATGGCTGCTAACCATGAGCTAATACTCTAAATGCTAAGCTAACACGTGACTGTATGTTAATGCTGAATGCTAGTGATGTTAGCATTTATACTAACTGTCATTTTCTGTAAATGTTGTATGCCAAGGTAATGCTAACATGGTGGGGTATGGTATGCTAATCGGTCTTTTGCAGACACGTGACATTTTGCACTCCCGGTCGCCATATTGGGTGGAGACTGGTTCATTTAAACAGAGGAAGTCCATGCCTTAGCTGCTACCTCGTAAGGATCAATGTTGTTAATTGAAGCTAACTTCACCATGTAACGTTCTCTGGCTTCAAGGTTGAGTTTCTCTCTATAAGGCTTCTGCTCATTTTTATATTTAGTTTGCATTTTGCTGATGTTATTGTTCTGTATCGCACTGTGTTTAACATGGACTTCCTCTGTTTAAATGAACCGGTATACACCCAACATGGCGACCGGAAGTGCAAAAAGACATGAGCCGTGACGTCACGTGCAAAAGACCGGTTGAATGTACCACATGTGGAGGAATGACAAATAAAGAACCTTGAATTCTTGAATCCTTGAATGTACAGCTAAACAGAAGCATAAAATAAATAAATGGCGAAAACATATAGTACTGTATATGGCATGTTAAACACCCACCTGCAAACTATTACACAGCAATCTATAGCAATGGTCTTGATTTGTGACCTTGACCTTAGAACTGGGGTGATGTAAGGTTTACACAACACACTGTCTAGTGGTGGTACAAATGTGTTTCAAGCTTTGTTAAATTATCTTGAGTGGATCAGACGTTTTGTGTGGTACAAGAGAAAGTTTATGGATGTACAAACCATGGGTCCAACAGAATATGTCTGCCTTTGATGGTGAATAAAAGCTGAGAGTAAAACAGTAAGCTTTAAAGAACCCAAACTGCTTCTCACATGCTTCAGAGTCATAATTAGAGTTCTGCTGATAAGCAATGCCATGATGATGGCTGCCAGTTG
>JBBPBX010076610.1:0-17071 GCA_038048925.1 Garcialebias charrua | reverse complement strand
TTGTGATTCTGTGTCAGAATTTCAGGGATGAGTTAAAAACCATTAAGCAAAATAAGAAAGAGGAATGATTATATAATTGAAAGTTTTTATTGTTGTTTTGTAAATAGTTTTCTTGTGTTTTTTAATCTGGAATGAATAAATAATCTAAAAAAAAACTGTTGTCCCAAGTGGGAGTCGAACCTGTGAGGTTTGGAGTGGCGAACCGATGCGTTACTAGTTGAGCTATCGTGACATGCTTATTTCAGAAGGTCCACATTCCTTTTAAAGGAACCGCCGTTCATAGCAATAGTTTTGCGTGGGCACGCAAGATTTTTTTTTTCCCCACGTCCCCTGGGGGGCTCCGTAGTATACCGGTTTTTCCTGCAACGTTAAGAGTTTTTTTAAACAATACAAAGTTTGTTCTGTGTAAATATGCTCAAATGAATTCTACACTCTTAAATGTGCACACAAATGCTTCGACACGTCACATTTGCGGGGCAGAGAGAACTTCCGGGTCATATCCGCTGTCAATAAAAGAAATTACAAAATCGAAACTGACCCGTCGTTATCCGTTTTTTCCATTTTCGTTTTGTGCACAAAATCGGAAATCGGATAACGGTTTGTGATCCATTTTTTTGTTTTGGTTCAATAAACGAAAAACGAAAAAACAAGTGGTTTTTTTGTTATTTCATTTTTTGTTTCAAATGAAAAAAACAACTGCCTGAATGTACACGGACCGAAAAGGCTGTCTGTCTCATCTGTAAAGAGGCGGTGGTGGTATTCAAATAATACAATCTGCGGCAGCACTATGAATCCCGTCACAAAGACAAGTATGATAGCTTGCGCGGCCTAACATGCTAACGAGGAGGGGATAACTCTAACGCGCGCAGCCTTTTGGTTGGACGCCGTGGAGAAACAGCTCCCAGTAAGTTATTCACTACTAAATAACTAATTATTATTGTTCCAGCATCTGTGAAGAACCCAGAGAGGGTTATTTGATTGTGCTTTCTGGAAAACAATACGTTTTTACATTTGGGCACTCCTGCAATCGTCACACTTTTTCCTGTTACAAACTGACTCTGGCCCCCCACCAGAGAGGGGAAAAGTTATGTGGCCCTCACAGGAAAAAGTTTGGGGACCACTGTGTTACAAACGTGCAGCTTAATTGTCTCTGAGGCAGGAGATCAAAGATAGATCAGTCAGAAAAATGAATAATTCCTGCATGAACAGACGCTAAAACACCACAAGCTCATTTAAAGGCAACATATATTTTGTTGTAGGTTTCGTTTATGCTCAACAGATCTTAAGCTTCATTTTATTTAGATTTTTTAGGAAACTACACATGCATTTTAGTTTTTGTGGTTTATTTTGTTGATCTAAATTTTTTGCAGACTTTTTCAACCTAAATAACAGATCATTTTTATTTTTTTATTTTTATACTTGGAGACTGAATACTTTACTAAATAAAGTAATTTCAGTAAAATTACCCCTTGTTGTTTAAAAAAAAAATTATATAATACCGCAAAGCAACATGTTAGTTAAATTTTTTCATCTAAATACATTTGTTTTCTGGTTCTTTTTTCTTGTTGTTATATCACGAAATTTATCTTTATCGTGATAATGCTCTGAAATATCACAATATAATTTTTGAGCCATATCGCCCACCCCTACTTCAACATAATATTTTTATGCTATTAGTGCTTGGTGTATATTTATTTGATGTTTTTCTTAGTTCATATCTTAGAACTTATTACTGTTTTTCTTTTACATTTTATTGTGGGAAGTACCGTAACTGGGACCCTGTGTACATAATCTCATTCCACCACATGTACCACATGAGAGTGTATGTCCAATGGCGGCGGACATGTACCACATGTGGTGTGTATTACAATAAAACTCTGACTCTGACTGACTCTGACTTTAAAGCTAGGAATAAAAACATGCTTTGTGTTAGCAGGATTTAATTCTAACTTTGAAACTTATCCAACATTAAAACTTACCTCAAGTTGCATTTTTGGACATGTATGCTTAGGTTTGTACAAATTGTACTTGCCTGTAGAGAGGAGATTATTACAGCCTCATATAAAATCAATAATGATGATTTTATCGAATAGTATCTGTATTGGTGCAGAGGTTAAGAAGGTGAGCTTGTGATCAGAAGATCTCTAGTTCAAGCCCCAGTACAGACAACATCAAGAATGTGGGTGGGATAAGTGAAGCAGTCACACCTGTCTCTACCATCTGCTGCACTCTGGGCCCTTGAGCAATAATAATAATAATAATAAATTCAATTTATACCGCACTTTTCATTAATAAAAATCTCAAAGTGCTACAACAATAAAGCAAGTGATAAAATCAAATAAAATCAATAATGATATCAACTAAGATTAAAGACAGAATAATGTGGAGGCAGAATAGGCCTGCTTAAAAAATAAATAAATAAAACAAGTGATAAAATCAAGTAAAATCAATAAAACTATCAACCAAGATAAAAGATAAAATCATGTGGAGGCAGAATAGGCTTGCGGCAGCACTATGAATCCCTTGGTTGTTAACCCCCACCATCTGCTTCCCCGGGCAACCTAGATAGCAGCTCTCTGCTCCACACAGAGGGCTGTGGTAGCTCGGTGGTCTGTGGTTGTGTCAGGACAGGAATCCGGCATAAAAACAATTGCCATGTCTTCATGCGGCTTAATTCACTGTGGCAACCCCTGACAAAGGGAGAATCCAGGGGGAAAAAAAGTATTTGTATTGGTCGGCATCCAGATTTAAGTATCGGATCGGAAGTTTAAAAAAAAACATGGATCGGTGTACCCCTAGTTTTAATGAGATTAACCTTATAGTTTTTTTAAATTAAATTATGTAGCTTCCATCCAACCAAGGCCTTATCAGAGACAAAAGGGTCCCTCAAAGAGACAGAACGTCTTCAGAGGCACTGTATCTCCTACCCACTTCTTTTGTGTGTGTAAAGGCTCCGGCAGAGCTGAGCGTCCCGCCTGTACGCCACTCTACGCACATATTCTGTGCGCACACGTTCACTGGCACAGCTCTGCATTCGTTCTCACGTCATATGCTCGCGTTTTTGCTCCAAATCCTTGTTGTAATGTGAGCAGCTGCGCGCAGATGGGACAAACTGAGGTCGCTGATTGGTCACTTGCTGACACGCCTACTGAAATGATTGACAGCTCGGGTGAGAGACGGCATGAGCTGGCCGGCTTCAGCCCGCTGCTGTGTTTCTAAACTTTATATGTGATAAAAAGTTCTATAAAAATAAAAACAGGGAGCGCTTTTCCTGCAGCCCACAGCCCACCAGGAAATATTTAAAACCTCGCGCAGCCAGGTAGGACATGAATTCATTCATTTCAGTCATGGAGTGAACGGAGGAAGAAGCGATTACTTGACTTTTGGCAAAAAAAACTAAAGAAAAGGCCCGATCAGCGATAAAGAAGAGGAATTTAATTCATTTGTGTAACATATAAAACAGTCCGGTGCCGGGCAGTTTATTGTGAGACAACGCGCATCGCGTACGCGGTCGTAGAAATTGAGCTTTGCGCGTTCGTGCCCTGCGGGGCTATGCGGGGCTACGCTTCTGCCTCTGCGTACGTACGTCGTACAGAGGCGTACTGCTTGTACACGCAGCTCTGCCGGGCCCTTTAATCTCCCACGTCAGGATGACTCTACATCCTGACCACCCCTGGTTCCATTCTGACTATGATAATTAAATCTCTGTGCTAATCAACTCTCTTTTCTGAGAGAGACACCTAGGGGCTGTTTATACGGCGCATATTTTAGTGAAACCGCACCTTTCTCTCTGCGGTTCTGCCAATCGTTTACACGACACCACTGAACCCCCTCTTTGAATCCGGAGGTTTCTGAATCCACCTTCCAGAGTGGAGGTTTTTTGCTGACCCCCCGTTGATAACATAAACATCTCCCGCTGAGCTTTTGTTTGAACTACATGCATGCACGCACGCGCGGACAGACAGCATTTCTATCAACAACAATGGCAACGGACACGCACCGCTTTCTGAACTACGACTGATGGAATATATTTTGATTCTCATAGTTAATTAATCTACACCTGAATCTAGGTGCGTCTGTTGGAAGAGACACAGTCTGATCCAGTTCTAATATTGCTGTTTATTGAACAAGGCAGGTGCATATTTCACGCGTCGTTCTGCACTATACATACTAAATGTGCTAAATAATAACAGTTTAACAATAATAAACAGTATTTATGTTAGTGTGGGAGATATATAAAGTTATTTGAGCTAAATGAAGCTATCTGGACTCAAGTTACGTCATTTAAACTATGCGTAACATGTTGCATGTTCTTAAGGTTGAAAATGAAAACACTAGGTTTATTTTATATTAATTTATTCAACACCACAAACTATGTCACACAAACACTGAGAATTAAATTGAACACTATTAAAACACGTTAACTGAACTGTAAACTACATTAATGAACTGGACTCATAACAACAATTAATGTAATTATAACTTCCCTTCTCAAAGTCTCAGAGAAGATAACACTATGGCCTTTTGTTAAAGAGTGACATCATTACGTTTAGAAAAATGCAAGTTTGATTATAGCTCTATCATCCAGGTAGACAACAACAAAAATGGCTAAATCATGTCATCTGGACCCGTTTCTGAAACAAGTGCAGATGACATGATTTAGCCATTTTTGTTGTTGTCTACCTGGATGATAGCACTTACAAACCCTGTGCTGAATTAACTTAACATATTTTTTTAAACACAGACATGAATGTATTGAATTACAAATTTACTGAAAACTGCACCAGACCAGTACACTTAAACACACCTAGAGTTTCCCAAGCTTGGTTAAACATGTAACAACAACACAACTTTAATTTGTTCAGTCAGTTCGCTAGTGTGTGACGTCACTCAGAGCACAAAGCATAGAATTAGAGTGAATAGATCTGACCAGTCATGGATCTGTCACATTGTCACCGGTACCCGATCCAGAAGTGGATTTTTTCTTCCCAATATCGGTAGGCCTACCGATCCCAATATTGTTGAGTGGTGCTCCCCCCCTTTTTTAGCTTGTGCACCTGTATTGCGAGCCACAAGTTTAGCGTTACCTCAGTGCTGACAGGTGGTTGGGGGTGGGGTCAGTAGATGGGGGCGCTTGGTTCTGTTGATGGGGCAGGGTGCCTCACTTGTATAATGGTAGGGGAAACACTGCATTAAGATAAAATAAACTTTTACCTTGGAAGGTTAATTTTAGAGATGCACTGATCCGATACAATATTGGGGTCTATATTTAAAATTCTATATAGAGAATATAGATGTTTTTGTAGAATCTGGTTCATCAGATTTAATTCAGTTCAGTTTATTTATATAGCACCAAGCCACAACAGAAGCCGTCTCAGGGCACTGAACAGAAATATACATATATAAAAATATATATAATTTAACATTATTTATCTGAGGAGCAGACTGCTTTGAGTTTAACTAATCGCAGAACTCTCATTAGCAGGATGCTGGACATGCCTCCAGAATCAGTCCTAAAGAGCAAGTGCAAATCCAGGCTGAGCTGAGCTGGGCTGTGCAGAGCTGAGCAGATTGGGCGCTGATTAGAAGCAGTGCAAATGGGGCATACGTTTAATGCGGAGGGAATTTTGAAAATTTACAGGTGGCGCTCTTGAGCCGTTTCTGTTGTGATTTTTGACACGCCCCCAAAATACGTAAATTTTCAACAGTACTGATGCGTCTTCCAAATTTGGTGGGTTTTGGAATATAAGGCCCACCAAAGGCCAATTCATTTGGCGAACAATTTTCAGCTCTGGCCTGAAACACTACAATTACAATAGGCCTTCGCAGCGCTTAGCTGCTCGGGCCTAACTAGTGGTGTCGTGCAAATGTGTTGATTTATTAATAGCTCATGTAGTATTCTTTCACAGCAGAATGAGTTGTTTTCTAAACAATCACATAGGCTGACTTGCAACAAATGTTGCTAGAGAATGAGATGCCATCCCACTGCAGTGTGTGACCAAACTGGTGAGCAGCTTCAAGAGGTACCAGGCTGTTGTGGCTGTGTGTGGTTCTTACACATGCTTCTGAGGCTTCAGTTTGTTCAATGAGTAAAATATGTTGTCAATATGTTTTATTTATTAAAACTTATTTGTTGAATCGAATAAACAACAAACAAGAGTCAACAGCAGAATAAGATAATAATAATAATAATAATCATTTTATTTAAAAGCGCCTTTCAGGACACCCAAGGACACTTAACAAACCAATACAGTGCAAACATTATCAGTGACAAATTGAAATATAAAAATACATGAAGATTATAAAATGCAAAATAATAAAAACACATTTAGTAAAGTTAATGATAAGCTAGTCTAAAGAGATGTGTTTTCAGGGCTGTCTTGAACAGAGAAAGGGAGGTGGTGTTGCGAAGGTCTGGCGGTAGGGCGTTCCAGAGGTGAGGGGCAGAGCAGGTGAAGGCCCTGCTCCCCATGGTGGAGAGGTGGGCAGAGGGTACATGGAGATGTAGTGAAGAGGAGGATCTGAGAGAGCGTGATGGGATGGAGATTTGCAGGAGGTCAGATAGATAAGGAGGGGCAAGGTTGTGGATGGCTTTGAACGTGAGAAGTAGAATTTTGAAGATGATGCGTGATTTAACCGGGAGCCAGTGGAGCTGCTGCAGGACAGGAGTGATGTGGTTATAGTAGGAGGTTTGAGTGATGACACGGGCAGCTGAGTTCTGGACCATCTGTAACTTGTGGAGAGATTTGTTGGGGAGGCCGTAGAGAAGGGAGTTGCAGTAGTCAATACGGGAAGTCACAAGACTGTGCACCAGGATGGCTGTGGAGCGGGGTGTGAGAGAAGGACGGAGACGGTTAATATTACGGAGGTGGAAATAGGCAGACCGAGTAAGATGTTTTGGTTTGTTTACATGAGCAACATCCTCATTTAGTTCATCTCCTAAAATGATAAATTCATCCAAAAGTTCTACTGTTCAAAATATTTATTTGATAATTGTAGTGGACCACACTCTGGTCTCTGAACTGTCCTAGTAATACACCTTCTCACTGAAGCTCTCAGTGAATCACTTTTTTTCTGAAAACCTGCAGTGAAGGACAGAACACTGATTTATTCCATTAATTTGAATCAAAGACACAAATTAAATCAATCCTCTGACTTCTTTAATTTGTTCAATTCAAATATATCAACAGAATAACTTTTGTCATTTTATGATCATTGTTTATGCTGTTAATATGCTGGTTATTTCTTCAATATGATGGGTTTCAAACTGTGTCTAAGTTGAAGGATATGTCAAATTGAACTGTTAATATTTGTTTAGAAATGAGAACCAGTTAATCAGTTTTAATCCTAGACTGGCGCCTGTTTCTAATCTGTATTTCTCCCTACTCCTAAACACTTTCTCTAAACAATTATCTCTGTTCTGACTGCAAATAACCCCTTTGACCTTGGCTAAACCACTCCTGATCTCTGGTTGCCAACCAATCGAAGCAGTGAGTACTGCTGATGTCAAGTTCTCTTTAAAAGTCCTTACTTCCTGTTTCTCCCTTAGTTCTACGAGGAAGTTGGAATGTAATACTTTTTCTTTTAAGCTGTGGGACTTTGACCATGAGCCAAGGGTCCTTGTCCTCAGCAAGGGTTAACAGCACGCCACTGTAAACCCACTCGAGCTTACAAGCTCCAAACTTTAAATGCATTTTCCTTTTGAGGAATATCTTATTTTGAAAGCAACCAGGAAATGCCACTATATCTGCTGGTGAAAGCAAACACAATGAGACGCTGAAAGAGGTAAACATGCTGAAGTTCAGCTCGGACGTGAACGGACTGATGACCCTTTTTTGTCCAAAGCTGCTTCCCATCTCTTTGCCAGAACCGAGACTGAACGTCTACAAGGTAAAAGTGTCGCTGAGCGTACAATGAGTTTAGCTGGATTCGTATGGGAAAGTTGTCATTCTGGTTGAAATACTCAAGATAAGTCCCTCACTTTTCCTCTTTCCTTACTCCTTAATCTTTATTCCTTATCCTGCCAGTAACTTAAGAAATTTGCCTACAGATATAAGTAATATGTCACCTCATTACTTGAATTTCTGTTGTCCACGATTTAATCTGATGACGTTAAGTTTATATGAAAATCGATCAGAACCAATCCATTGTACATGTTGATGTAATTTTAATGATTTGTTATTAAATTATTCCATCTCTGGTGGGTCAAATATATAATAACGTTTCCTGTCAATTACATCTTGTCTGGTCACAATTTATTGTTTAAATCCTGAAAAAGAGAGAATCCGTGAAATAATTGATGATAAGGTTGTGTCAGGTTGGTATAACCTGCTCATCTTACGTTTTGTTGTACTGTACAGCTCAGTAAATCTGACCGTACCTGCACTCTTACATAATTCAATCATGTTTATAATTATTTTACAAGTTGGTTGGTTTAATACCACTCAGTCAATGTTGAAAGTATTAGAATTATCAAATTTCAGACTTGATTATGTAAAAGCTTTTGTTTTATTTTGCTGTATTTCTTTATTTTATTTTATTTCACTTTTGATTGTAATAAAGCTTATGATTGTGGAATAGTTTGCATCCTGGTAATAATTTGAGTGGAATGCACTGATTTATTTTTCAATAGAACAAAACATCTTCATTTTAATTTGAGACCTTATTTTGAGGATCTTACATAAATTTACATGAAATTGCTGGTGTCCTGCTACAAGTCCAAATTCTTAGTTTACATGTTCAAATGTTTCATAAATCAACCAGAAATGGACCTGAAACGGACATTTAGATGACAGTTTATAAAAAATAAAAAAAACATTTAGTGACCATCATTATTGGTGTTTTTACATCAATAATCAATTTAGATTCAGTTCTGTAAGACCGATGACATTTCATTGTTTCACTTCAATTAGTTTTTTCTGTCTAGATAAAGAACCATTAAGAGGGAGGAGTGGGATCTCTCCAAAACTTTTGAACTTCCATGTTTCCCTGAAAACGGTCCTCAGAGGGATGGTGAAACCCTGACGACTCTCAGGTTCCAGCAGATGCTTCTTCCATTGTTAGGCAGGATTCACAGGTTTCAGGTTTTCCAGCTCACACTTTTTATTCATTGTATGTACATCTACAAATGATCAAGTTTCTGAGTCAACCCAGAAAGCGGGGAAAACAGGCAGGGCTCAGACTGCGGCTGAAGAGACAACGCACTGATCGGATCCCTCTTCCTTCTTTCATCTTGGCAAATGTGCGGTCCCTCAGGAATAAACTTGATGAACTTGAAAGCTGCGTTCGCTACAAAAAGGATTTTAAGAACTGCTGCGTCATGGCTTTCAGTGAAACGTGGCTCACAGAGCAAGACTTGGACTCGGATCTGTCCATAGATGGATTTGGGGCTCCACTTCGACTGGACCGACAGGCAGAGGTAACGGGGAAAACTCAGGGCGGGGGTGTCTGTCTGTATGTGAGCAGACGCTACTGTACTTCAGTGACGATAAGAGAGCGGATTTGCACGCCTCACGTTGAACTTCTATCAGTGTCACTACGGCCCTTTTATCTACCCCGTGAGTTCCCCCAAATCTTCATCACAATTGTGTACATTCATCCAAAGGCAGACCCCACCTCTGCCTCCAGCACCATTTTTGATGTCGTGCAGAAGCAGCAGTCCATCTCCCCAGATGCACCTAACTTTGTCTTAGGTGATTTTAATCACGTTTCTCTTAAGAAAACACTGAGAAATTTTTATCAGTATGTTTCCTGCACAACAAGAGGTGATAAGACACTGGATTTATGTTATGGCTCAGTGAAGGATGCTTTTAAGTCTGTCCAACTCCCTCCACTGGGCTCTGCTGACCACAACTGTGTTCATCTGCTGCCCATCTACAAAACTGTTCTGAAGAGAGAAAAACCTGAGATCAAGGACATAAAAGTCTGGACAGAGGAATCAGTTCTCTCACTGCAGGAATGTTTTCGGTGTACGGACTGGGATCTTTTTAAACAATCTTGTGGTGATGATTTAGACTCATTAGTGGATGTCACATGTTCTTATATCACGTTTTGCAGAGATATGATTATTCCAGCGAAGCGTGTAAAAATATATCCTAATAACAGACCATGGGTTACTAAATCAGTTAAGTCCAGTTTGTATAAAAAATCAATTGCTTTTAAACAGGGAACAGTCTTTGACCAGCATTTAGCCAGAAAAGAAGTGAAGGTAGAAATTTCAAAAGCAAAACAAAAGTACAAAGACGAATTGGAGAATAAAATGGCCACAAATCAACTTGGCTCAGCATGGGCTAGTATGAAGACTATTGCAGGCCTTCAGAAGCCACATAAAACCCGTGTCACTATAGATGGTTTTGATTCAGATTTTAAACTTGCAAATGCTTTAAATTCATTTTATTGTCGTTTTGATACCTGTGATTTTAGCAGTGAAATCCAGAAACTAGTTCACGATCTTAAAGACACACAGCACTCTAACATCAGCCTCCAAGATGTGAAACAAGCTTTTCAGTGTGTAAAAGTGAACAAAAGTCACGGACCAGATAATGTATGTGGCCGTTCTGTAAAATTCTGTGCCAATGAGCTGAGTTCCATTTTTCAGTATATTTATAATAAGTCTCTGGAAACACAACATGTTCCCATCATCTGGAAAGATGCTGTAGTGGTTCCTGTCCCTAAATCCAACCGTCCGAAAACTGTTGGTGATTTTAGACCAGTAGCTTTGACCTCAGTTCTGATGAAAATCTTTGAAAGATTAATCAGAGGTGAGATTCTAAAGCAGACTGAACATCTTTTAGATCCCATGCAGTTTGCTTACAGGCCTCATAGAGGCGTAGAGGACGCAACACTCACCCTGCTTAATATGCTTTTTAAACACTTAGATTTAAATGGGACCCATGTCAGACTTTTATTTGTAGATTTTTCCTCAGCTTTTGATACAATCCAACCTCACATATTAACTGAACGGCTTGTTGAACAGTTTCCTCTGAGTAACAATTTGATGGGCTGGATCTTGGATTTTTTAAGTAACAGGACACAGAGAGTAAGGGTGAATAATTGTCTCTCTGAATCCAAGTCCTCTTCCACCGGGTCACCCCAGGGATGTGTACTGTCACCCCTGCTTTTTATTCTATACACCAATATGTGTCGGAGCAGACATGAGAGCAGGTACATTATAAAGTATGCAGATGATTCTGTTATTGTCAGTCTGCTTAAAGGAAATGAAAGTAGCCATGGGCAGGTGACTGATGATTTTGTTCAATGGTGCGAGGACTCTTTCCTCAAACTAAACACAGATAAGACAAAAGACATGATCATTGATTTTAGGAAGAAACCTCACCAGCACGGAGTCACTTTAATTAAAGGTCAAGCAATTGAGACAGTGCAGTCTTACAAATATCTCGGGACAATCATAGACGATAAATTAAACTTTGAAACCAATTTTGACAAGGTGTGCAAAAAGGCCCACCAGCGCCTTTATTGTCTAAGGAAACTCAACCATTTTAATATTGACCGAACCATAATGACCATGTTTTACCGTGCTTTTATTGAATCAGTTTTATCCTTTTCCTTGGTGTCATGGTTTGGTCACACTACACTGAGAGGAAAGAATTCCCTTCAGCAGATTGTTAAGCTGTCATCTAAACTGACCGGAGGAACCCAAACCTCAGTTACATCCATGTATGTTAGTCAGGTACAGAGGATAGCTTCTTCCGTTTTAAAAGATGTCCTTCATCCCCTGTACGGAGAGTTTCAGCTTCTTCCCTCTGGTCGGAGGTTTTTAGTCCCTAAATGTAGGACAACACGTTTTAAAAATAGCTTTGTTCCCATTGCTGTTACTGAAATGAACAAACTGAAATAACGTTGAAGCTTTTAGTGGTTAAATGTTTTTTATTTTTCATTTTAAATATGATTTGAGGAGCCTTAACACCGTTATGTACAACATGATCTGTTTATGGTTTCTTTGAGATGTTTTTACTAAATGTTTTTACTCTGTTTTTATTTGTGGGTGCGCATGGATGGATGTATGCTTTGTACCACTGCAAACCAAATCTACCCTTGGGTATAAATAAAGTAACCTAACCTAACCTTCAAGATGCCTGCCACAGCCACCTGACCTTAGAAACATAAAGTTGTCTATAATTCATGAAAAAAGGCCTCATCAACAGCCCTATTCTTTTCCTCCATAAAATAAGTTTTATTCTGACATGTTGAAACCCGCATCAGGGAGCACTGGACGAGAGCTCACTCTGAAGAGTTCACAAACACCTCTCCTTTCCTCCTGTCACATCAATCAAGTGATGCAGCACATGCAGAGAGCTGCTGTCACTTGTGGCAGTGACATGAAGAAAAGTGAGCGAGACATTTTCTTCTAAACAACATCACTTCATCATTCTCCTTTCTGGCAGCAGTAAAGAGAAGCAGGTGAAGTGTGAGAAAATAAATCAACATCAAGTTATAAAGTTTTATTTTCTTCTTTACTTCTTAAATGCTGACATAAGTGGAGCTCAGGAACTGTTTGGTTCCTCCTCATGCATGTCATGTTGTGGAATGATGAGAATCAAACTCTTGAACTCTTGAGACTTGCAACAAAGGACTGGGAGCAGAGCAGCTGCACATGTTCAGGTTGTGCAGCTGCTCTTGGAGACTGAGAACATGTGAGAACCTTTAGTTTCTGTTCTACATGCATCACTTTGATGCTTCCATCAACTTAGAGACAAATAAAGAGGATTCAAACCTAAAGATTCACATCAACAAGGGACAAACACCTCTGCTGTGTTACTATGAACTGTTTAGCACCACCACCACCAAAGTCTGGCACTCATATTAGCCTGCCTGTGTGTCTGTTAGCAAAATATCTCATGTACCAGTAAATGTATTTTAATGAAACTGTCAGAAAGTAATTGAATGTACACGTACAACAGATTAACTGTAGGAGTTAATCTGATAATTGAGATTAGAAAACACAAACATGGCTACAACTGAGTCAGTTTTACAGATGTTGAGCAAAAACCAGATGTTGTAGTAGCTGAGAGTCATCCCTAACACACACTCTGAGAGCTAGCAGCTCACAGGAAGTCTTTATTTAAAAAGACTGGCATCAAACAGATGATGTGTGTTTAATATGAAGAAAAGTATTTGTAGATATAAAACTAGTGGTGGTTGTTTGATCAGAAAGGCTGCAGAGCTCTGAGCTGCTGAATCAGCAGAAATGACTTCAAAGTTTAGACGTTACAAACATGAACAAGTTATTCTGGTGTTTGTTGAACACATTTGATTGTACAGAATAAATGTGAGACGACAGAGAAAAGTCCCAGTTGATCAAAGAACAGTGTGAAAGTGTCAAAGCAGTTTTTCTGGGACTGCAGCCTGACCTTTGACCTGAACTGTGCAACACTTTGCTTCTAACCAGCAGCACATGACAACATCATGAAAACAGCTGTGGTCCTCACAAGTCTGTCCCTGACACATGAGCACAAACAGCACAGAGGTGGACTGAGGAACAAAACATCTGGAACTCTGACATGCTGCTTATTGACATCTGGACTGGAACTGAGGGTCTTGAAGTTTCACTTGAACAGCTGCATGGCTGTAGTTGGTCCAAAATAAAAACAACAAAGTTGTTTGTGTTGGACACATCTGGAAAAATCAAAGTTTACTGATTCACATCTGTAACCACAGGGAAGTTCAGTTCTTTCATTTAGAGACAAATCACAACAAAAGTATCTCAGAACAATCTGAATCAATCCAACTACAATTCAATCCATGCAATTTGAAAAAAAAGTTGTTTTTTCATTCAACCTTTATTTAGTCAGGTAAATCTTATTGAGCCTCATGGCTCATTTACGAAAGCGACCTGCTAAAACTAAAGAATGATGAACAGCAATGGTAGGATTTCCTTAAACAATAAACAATAGAAAACAAAAGAGAGAAAAAAAAGAGAGAAATACTTTTTTTTTTAAAACAAAGTATCAAAAAACTAGCAAAACATTATAAGGTAGACGTATAAAATCAAAGACAGGAACAAATCTGCATTGGTTTTTGCCAGGATTCCAACAGATTCTGAAAACCATTTAGAGAAGTCAAGGTCGAGAGCTTCAGATCTTTTTGTAAGATATTCCATGAAGCAGGAGCAGAGTAGGAGAAGGCCCTTTTTCCAAGTTCAGTCCTCACTGACGGAACACTGCAGGTAATCATGTCCTGAGAGCGCACACTGTAGCTGCACTCACGCAAAGACATGTAGGAGGAGATGTATGAGGGCAGCAGACCAAGAAGTGATTTAAAGATGAAAATGTACCAGTGGAAGAGTCTGCGTGAGGTTAATGATGTCCAGTTAACCAGTGAATACAGGGTGCAGTGGTGGGTACGATAATCACAACCAGTTATGAATCTTAGTGCACCATGATAGACAACATCCAACATCCGCAGGGTGCTTGTAGGAGCATTCATGTAGAGAATGTCACCGTAATCAATGGAGGGAAGGAAAGTCACAGATACAAGGCGTTTCCTAACATTCAGTGTTAGACATGATCTGTTTCTGAAAAAGAAACCCAGTTTAACTTTCAGTTTCTTCACTAGGTTTTCCACGTGGAGTTTAAAAGAGAGATGTGAATCGATCAGGATACCCAGATATTTATAGGAATCAACAAACTCAATAGGGACACCATTTGAAGATAAAATCAGAGGAGGATCTGCTGGAACCGCCTTCCTATTTGAAAAAAACATCCCTTTTGTTTTATCAGCATTTAGGACAAGTTTGAGACGGAACAAATCTGACTGGATGATGTCAAAAGCGGATTGCAGTAACTGGAAAGCCTTAGCTACTGTTTTAGCTCGGCAGTAAACAACTGTATCATCAGCATAGAAATGTAAGGATGCATCAGGGATGCAGTGACCTACATTAGCTATGTAGATTGTAAAGAGGGTTGGTCCTAAAACTGAGCCTTGTGGTACACCATTTTTAACTGTTAAATAGCTGGAAGAAGTACCGTTATGTTGAACACATTGCCTCCGATTGGAAAGATAGTTAGAAAACCAACCGATGGTGTGATCAGAGAAACCGATTTCTGAGAGCTTATGACACAGGATGTTATGATCCACAGTGTCAAAAGCTTTAGACAGGTCTAAGAAAAGTGCAGCACAATAGTCCTTAGCATCCAATGCTTCAACAACATCATTCAGAACCTTCAGAGAAGCAGTTGTTGTGCTGTGTTTTTTCCTGAAACCAGATTGATGAAGAGGTAAGATGTTAAATGAGTCCAGATAGTTTTTGATCTGAGAGTTTATCAGTTTTTCTAGAACCTTGGCTAAGATGCAGAGTTTAGAGATCGGTCGATAATTGTTCAGTGAGGTGGGGTCACCTCCCTTCAGCAAAGGAAGAACAAAGGCTGTTTTCCAAGCATCCGGAATGGTGTTTTGGCTTATGGACAGATTAAAGATGTGGGTCACAGGGACTGTGATGATATGAGCAGCCAGCCTTAAGAAATAAGGTGGAAGTTCATCTGGACCTGCAGATTTTTTAGGATCAAGATCATTTAACAGTTTATTTACCTCACTGACTGAGAACGGAGAAAAAGAGAAGGTGTGATTAACTGATGGTTGACTTGTAGGAGGGATTTGATTTGTAGAAGTTTGATTATTAGATGAAGTGGCTGATTTTCCATTTGTAACTGTGTCAAATAATGAACTAGAAGCAACAAAATGTTTATTGAAACAGTTCAGGATCTCGTGCTTATTTGACACAGGAACAGAGTCAACAAGAAATTGTGATGGGAGGTCAGATGATTGGGGGGTGCCTGAGAGAGATTTGATGGTTTTCCAGAATTTTTTAGGATCGTTTAGATTTTTGGAGGTCTGAGATAAGAAGTAGTTACGTTTTGCGGCTTTGATGGCAGTTGTGCATTTATTCCTTAGCTGCCGAAATTTCAACCAATCAGTGTCTGAGTGTGATTTTCTTGCTGCGGCCCAAAGATGATCTCTCCAGTGCAGGAGATCAGCTAGTTCAGGAGTAAACCAGGGGCTGTCACGGCTCTTTATCCTGAACTGCCGGAAAGGTGCGTGTTTGTTTACAAAGTAAATGAAACTATCATGAAAATAGTTCCAAGCGGTGTTCACGTCATTGATTTGTAGGATACGTTGCCAATCAAAGTGGGATAGATCCCAAAGGAATGACTGTTCACAGAAACGTTTCAAATCCCTTTTTTGGATTATTCTGGGCTTAGCAGGTGGAAGTTTAGTAGATCTAAGAGCTGCTATTACGGAATGATCACTCAAAACGTTAGCAAATACACCTATACCAGGAAATTTGTGAGGTGCATTTGTGAAAAACAGATCTAAGGTGGAAGATTTTTCGGGACATTTTATGTTTGGTCTGGTGGGAGAATCGATAAGTTGTGTTAGATTGAGAGATAGGCAACATTCCTTGAATTTATCACAGAGGGGGGTCGACTTATTCCAATCAATGTTGAAATCTCCTGCCATAACAATCTCATTGTGTTTTAAATTTCCTATGAATTCAGTCAGGGAGGACAGAGCTTCAGGTGTTGCGGAGGGGGGACGATAACAACCAACAACAGTTAAGGGCTGACCTCCTTTCAAAGTGATGTTCACAGCTAAAGCCTCAAACTGGTTTGCGATTGTTTTTTTAGATGCAATCCTGGCAGCCAAAGAATCTCTGATGTAAATAGCGACTCCACCTCCCCTTGTATTACGATCACAACGATAGATCTTAAATTCATTGATTGCCAGGTCATTTTTCAAAACAGAATTGTTGAGCCAAGTTTCAGAGATAACGATCACATCTGCCCCAGAAGAAGTGATTAGGATTTTCAATTCATCAAGTTTTTTTAGAAGGCTACGAGCGTTTACATGCAGAAAACGGAGACCTGAAATATTTTTAAACTCATTAGGTGTACAGTAGTTAGTGATTGGCCCTGGGTTTGGCTGAATCCCTGAGATCAATAACAACATTAATATCAGACATTTACTTGACTTCTTTGTCAGTGATGTGTAATTACAGGAGTTAACAGTGTGACATTTTGCCCCCATAATTGAACCATGTGAAACATTAATGAAG
>JBBPBX010076609.1:0-17071 GCA_038048925.1 Garcialebias charrua | reverse complement strand
AAAGCGACTGTAATGGTGCAGGGGCATCTCAGGGTCATGCAGGCCTCTGCTTTCTCTCTGCACCGCAGGAGAAGTACTGGGGTGACCCGTGACCTCTGTTTGTTGGTGGCCCCCTGCAGCTCCTGCAGCTTTTCTGACTGGTGGGCCTGCAGCATCGAGGCCACTCGTCCTTGTCCACCCCACCAAGGTCCCTCGGGCCCTGACATGGTTAATGTCCGAGAGTCATCCATAGCCTCATGGGTGGATAAGCTCTCAGCGTCACGATGTTCTCGTCGTGGGCATAGGAATACTACCAGTTAGCGTAGCTGAACAGGTAAGCTGAAATTCCTCCTCCTGGACTGTGCTGGTCAGAGAGCCTCCTTGTTAACCGGGGCTAAACGTGGAAGTATTCGTGAGCCCGCTAGCGGTGCTATACGGGCCATCGAGCAGCATAGCATCGGTAAATACACTTAGTTATGCGATGAATTCTACCGTCGATTCGGCCACATAGGATAGCGAAACAGGCAAAACATGAGAAGGTTAGCTAGCAAGCTAGATCAAGCATTTTCACATACCTCACGATGGAGTCCTTCGTTGTCCACTCGTAGCCGCGCTAATCGTGTTAGCAACGCTGATCGTTCGCCCCGTGTTGTCATGGGTGCTCCCGGTTAGCCATGCTAACCGTGGGAGCTAGCCAGATAGCAGCGGGGTTACTCGATTTCCACTCTCCTTTCTCTGGGGTCATCCGCGAGAAAAACATTGAGTGTCTTTGCGTGTGGCATCCCTGAGCCAACCGGACAGGCCTCGTGGGTGTCCGCTGCTGAAAGGGGGTAGCCAGATCCGCTGAGGCAGGTTCGGGAGCCGGAGCTCGCTGGCCTGCCGGAGTTCCTCGTCCGAAGACGTCCTCTCGCTGAGCTGCTCGCGGCTGATAGCCTGTTAGTCTCGTTAGCTTAGCAAGTAGCGTGTTGTGCAGTTAGCGTCCGCTAACCGAGCAGCAGAACAGCAGAAGAGAAAAGGCACGGGAGCTGGGGCTCGCTGTCCTGCTGGTCTTCTTAAAATTTTGGGTTTTCGCTTTACCTTCTCAGGAGCCAGGGCTGAGAAGAGTTGAGCTCGTTAGCAGTGCTAACGTTGTCCGGAGACGTCTCCCTCATCGCGTCGCTTTCGCCGGCTAGCCTGCTACTCGTTAGCAGGGTAGCGGTGTGGTGCAGTTAGCGCCGTTGAGCGAAGCATCTGCAAAGAGAGAAGCTTCGAGGTTAGGAGAAAAAATGCTGGACTAGCTCTCGCCAGCCCAGCAATACGCAGGAAATTTCTTTGTACGCTCAGCGTAGGGAGCAAGCTCACCTCTGGTCGAGCGATGTGACAACAGAGAAGTCCCACGAAGTTTCAGGTTTAAGCAAGGTGAAGGGCAAAAAGAGACCGTTTGGATGGGCGTCTGCGTCTAAGTACCCAGAGGGCGGGGCCTCTGGGGTGACGCTGACACCCCCTGCCATAAAGGCGTGAATGTATTCCTTCAGGTAACCGCGCGGGGGTGCAATTTCCCATAGCAATAGTGTTGCACCGAGTAACTGACTGATAAAGGGAACCTTATTGCACACCTTCCATCTTTTTGTGTTAAGTGATTATGCACACATCAAATTGTCTATGTTCTTACACGTGCTGTGGGCATTCCCAGCCTTTTTAGATTTATACCAGATGGTCATGCAGTCGTCCTGCAGTTTGAAGTATCGCTGCTTTTTCCAGGTGCGAGACTTGATTTTCCGCATCACCGTCCCCAGCAGCATGGACTGAAGGTTATCATCTCCCTGAATTCCTAATTAAAGCAACAAAAATTTTTTTTTAAATATACATTTTCAGATTATCCTTTACTGAACATCCAGATCATGTGAGATAAATCTTTAAAATTCAAACATATGATCCTGAATTTACAGTACCTGTTGGGATGTTGTGTAAAATATGAATCTTTTTTTTTAATTCATGATGGAACATACTTTAGGAAACATATCAAATGTTTAAACAATATATTTTTTTACCTTTGTTTTACTAAAAAAAATTATTTTGTAATTTTTACATTTTTGCCTACAACCTTTTAAGAAATTGGAACAGGGTCATGGAAATGTCCCATTCTTGTCTGATAGAGGATTCTAGCTGTTCAACGATCTAGGACTTTTTTTTATTGAATTATTTTTGTTTCAGGATGTGCAAAATGTTTCACTTGTTAAAAGGTTTGGACTGCAGGCAGGTCCGTTCTGAACCCAGACTTTTCTACTATAATGCCATGTTCTAATGCAGTGGTTCCCAACTCTGGTCCTTGAGGAACACCATCAGGCATGTTTTAGCTGCTGCCCTGGTTTGACACACCTGATTTGAATGACTTAGTGATTAACGGGCTTCGGCAGAACTTGAGGACGTAATTATACTGTGTATATATATATTACAGTATAGTGTTACATAATTTTCAGCCCCCTTTTTGGCATCTGCATTTTGTAGCAGGCCAAATTGACAAAGAGCATGCAGAATAATGTAGTATTTTAATTCCACAGCAGAGAAAGCAATGTAGTCTCTGTAAGTAGCTCTAGGGAAAAAAATATTGGTATCAGTATCGACACAGAGGAAGGCCAAAGAGGAGGTATATGGATGCAGTTAGAGAGGACATGAAGGTAGTTGGAGTGAGGACAGAGGATGCAGAGGACAGAGTGAGGTGGAGGAGGATGACTCGCTGTGGCGACCCCTGAAAAGGGAACAGCCGAAAGAAGAAGAAGAAGTATCGGTTATAGGCCAAATAAGTCTTAACATATCGGCATATCGGATATTGGCCAAAAATCCAATATTGTACATCCCTAGCATGTTCCATTGTAAATAAAATATGAGTTTGCTTGGTTTACAAATCACTGCATTCTGTTTTTCTTTACATTTTACACAACAGCCCAGTTTTCTCAGATTTGGGCGAGTTACATTTCAAATAATCCACCATCTAAACCAGTTTGACTTACGGATGTCACTGCCTGTAGAAGCCATGTGTTGTCCTCCTATGGTGACATCTAAAGGGCAGAACATAAAAAAGATACTATCAGCAGATTATAAAGTTCAGGATAAAAAGGTTTAATCCAATCTATAACTTGAAAATAGAGTTGTAGCTGTTTTGGTGATTTCTTGAAATTGAAAACAAAATTGTAATACGTCACAAAATGTCAGTGTTGTGAACGACTGTCTGCTGCTACTTATTTTTCAAGTCATTATTCAATTCATAACAAAATTAAAATACATAACATAACAAATAACATATCTTTAACTACAAAACATAGTATATATAAAATGAAAGGCAGCAGATGAAGAAAAAAATCTTATAATATCTGCTCCTTTGTTATCCAATAAACCATTCAAATAAACATATTCAAAAAATTATCAAAACAAGTAAATACTTCTTTGAAATGTATCTAAATATTGTAAATTTGACAGAGTTATATAGCCTTTTTTTGTGATGGCTAATTTTGATTAAATGTAGCAGCCAACTTGAATTGAGTTAACTTCAAAAATTATTCAGTTCTAGGTGTACAAAGGGGAAAAACTTAAACAAAGACCATAGAGAAGCAACTTTTTGCTGCCATCAGTCTGGGAAGGTTAAAGGCAGGGCTTAATTTGAGCCAGATCCTGCCGGAACAGGACCTGGGAACTCTCTTATTTTGACCGGGTGCATTCCAGTAACTGCTTGCTTGGATTCAGTAACTCTGAGACTTAAAAATAATGAAGTTATAAACAAATACTTCCCATGGGCTCACCACCTGTGGGAGGGGCCAAAGGGGTCGGGTGCATTGTGGAATGGGTGGTGGCCGAGGACGGGGACCCTGGCGGTCTGATCCTCGGCTACAGAAGCTGGCCATTGGGACATGGAATGTCACCTCTCTGGTGGGGAAGGAGCCTGAGCTAGTGTGTGAGGTTGAGAGGTTCCGGCTAGAAATAGTCGGACTCACCTCAACGCATGGCTCTGGCTCTGGAACCAGTTTCCTTGAGAGGGGTTGGACACTCTTCCACTCTGGAGTTGCCCCTGGTGAGAGGCGCCGAGCAGGAGTGGGCATACTTGTTGCCCCCCATCTTGGTGCCTGTACGTTGGGGTTCACCCCGGTGAACGAGAGGGTAGCCTCCCTTCGCCTACGTGTGGGGGGACGGGCTCTGACTGTTGTTTGTGCCTATGCGCCAAACGGCAGCGCAGATTACCCACCCTTTTTGGAGTCCTTGGAGGGGGTATTGGAGGGTGCGCCTCCTGGGGACTCCCTTGTTCTGCTGGGGGACTTCAACGCTCACGTGGGCAATGACAGTGAGACCTGGAGGGGTGTGGTTGGGAGGAACGGCCCCCCTGATCTGAACCCGAGTGGTGTTCTGTTGTTGGACTTCTGTGCTCGTCATGGATTGTCCATAACGAACACCATGTTCAGGCATAAGGGTGTCCATATGTGCTCTTGGCACCAGGACACCCTAGGTCGCAGCTCGATGATCGACTTTGTTGTCGTCTCATCTGATCTGCGGCCGCATGTCTTGGACACTCGGGTGAAGAGAGGGGCGGAGCTGTCAACTGACCACTACCTGGTGATGAGTTGGCTCCGATGGTGGGGGAGGATGCCGGTCAGACCTGGCAGGCCCAAACGTATTGTGAGGGTCTGCTGGGAACGTCTGGCAGAGTCTCCCGTAAGACGGAGCTTTAACTCCCACCTCCGGGAGAGCTTTGAACACGTTCCGAGGGAGGCGGGGGACATTGAGCCCGAGTGGGCCATGTTCCGCGCCTCTATTGTCGAGGCAGCTTATCGGAGTTGTGGCCGCAAGGTTGTTGGTGCCTGTCGTGGTGGCAACCCTCGAACCCGGTGGTGGACACCGGCGGTGAGGGATGCTGTCAAGCTGAAGAAGGAGTCCTATTGGGCCTTTTTGGCCTGTGGGACCCCGGAAGCAGCAGATAGGTACCGGCAGTCCAAGCGGCATGCGGCTCGGGTGGTTGCTGAGGCAAAAACTCGGGCGTGGGAGGAGTTCGGAGAGGCCATGGAGAATGACTTCTGTACGGCTTCGAGGCGATTCTGGTCCACCATCCGGCGTCTCAGGGGGGGAAAGCGGTACGCGACCAACACCATTTATGGTGGGGATGGCGTGCTGTTGACCTCAACTCGGGATGTTGTGAGTCGGTGGGCGGAATACTTCGAAGACCTCCTCAATCCTACTGGCACGTCTTCCACTGAGGAAGCGGAGCCTGGGGACTTTGGGTCGGGCTCTCCAATCTCTGGTGCTGAGGTCGCCGAGGTGGTTAAAAAGCTCCGCGGTGGCAAGGCTCCGGGGGTGGATGAGATTCGTCCTGAGTTCCTTAGGGCTCTGGATGTTGTGGGGTTGTGTTGGCTTACGCGACTCTGCAATATCGCGTGGACATCGGGGGCAGTTCCCTTGGATTGGCAGACTGGGGTGGTGGTTCCCCTATTCAAAAAGGGGGACCGTAGGGTGTGTTCCAACTATAGGGGGATCACACTCTTAAGCCTCCCTGGTAAGGTCTATTCAGGGGTTCTGGAGAGGAGGGTCCGTCGGATAGTCGAACCTCGGATTCAGGAGGAGCAGTGTGGTTTTCGTCCTGGTCGTGGAACACTAGACCAGCTCTACACCCTCAGCAGGGTCCTGGAGGGTGCGTGGGAGTTTGCCCAACCAGTTTACATGTGCTTTGTGGACTTGGAAAAGGCATTCGACCGCGTCCCTCGGGGGGTTCTGTGGGGGGTACTCCGGGAGTATGGGGTACCAGGCCCTTTGATATGGGCTGTTAGGTCCCTGTACGACCGGTGTCAGAGCTTGGTCCGCATCGCTGGCAGTAAGTCAGGCTCGTTTCCGGTGAGAGTTGGACTCCGCCAAGGTTGCCCTTTGTCACCGATTCTGTTCATAACTTTTATGGACAGAATTTCTAGGCGCAGCCAAGGTGTTGAGAGGATCCGTTTTGGTGGCCTTAGAATCGCTTCTCTGTTTTTTGCAGATGATGTGGTCCTATTGGCTTCATCAGTTCGTGATCTACAGCTTTCGCTGGAGCGGTTTGCAGCTGAATGTGATGCGGCCGGGATGAGGATCAGTTCCTCCAAATCCGAGGCCATGGTCTTGAGCCGGAAAAGGGTAGCATGCCCTCTCCGGGTCGGGGAGGAGGTCCTGCCCCAAGTGGAGGAGTTTAAGTATCTCGGGGTCTTGTTCACGAATGAGGGAAAACTGGAGCGTGAGATCGATAGGCGGATAGGTGCAGCGTCCGCAGTGAAGCGGGCGCTGTACCGGTCTGTCGTGGTGAAGAGAGAGCTGAGTCAAAAGGCAAAGCTCTCAATTTACCGATCGATCTACGTTCCCACCCTCATCTATGGTCATGAGCTCTGGGTTATGACCGAAAGAACGAGATCTCGGATACAAGCGGCTGAAATGAGTTTTCTCCGCAGGGTGTCTGGACTCTCCCTTAGAGATAGGGTGAGAAGCTCAGTCATCCGGGAGGGACTCGGAGTAGAGCCGCTGCTTCTCCACATCGAGAGGAGCCAGTTGAGGTGGCTCGGGCATCTGGTTAGGATGCCTCCTGGACGCCTCCCTGGTGAGGTGTTCCGGGCATGTCCCACCGGGAGGAGACCCAGAGGAAGACCCAGGACACGCTGGAGGGACTATGTTTCTCGGCTGGCCTGGGAACGCCTTGGGATTCCCCCAGAGGAGCTGCTCCAAGTGGCTGGGGAGAGGGAAGTCTGGGCCTCCCTACTTAGGCTGCTACCCCCGCGACCCGACCCCGGATAAGCGGAAGAAAATGGATGGATGGATGGATAAACAAATATGACTGCCTTGAATGAATAAAACTTACAGATTGGATATGTAAACTGAAAATAATTACATAAACACTCATTTTAAACACAACAGCCACTTACAAGCTTCTTAAAATCACATACGATCTACTTGTACCTCTTCAAGTAAGCATTTCCGCTTCTACCCTTAAAAAAATCTCCGCCCCGGGGTGAGTGGGCGTACGTAAGCAGGAGCTCACAGGCAGCTGCCATGAACAGATGGAGGAGGCGCCTGAAGGTTTCACATGTGGAGGACAGTGAATTAGAGAAGAGTCTGCTCAGAACCGTCAAGTAAGGAGTGTAGGATGCTTGACAGAAGCAGAGTGTTTACAAATGTAAGTAAACGTAGATGTTTAACAACCTGTTAAATATGCCAAAATGCAGGAAATTGCATCTACTTTATTCAAAATATTCTGTGGGAGGACCTCCAGATCCCCTGTCCCCAAGGTCTCATGCCAGCCCACCCACTATTTGTGTTCCAGCATCAATCAGTTTACAAATTAGGCCTGGTTAAAGGTAATTTCCAAACAATTTAGCATACATTTTTCACAAATACAGTATCTGCAAAACTTTGGGAACTGCAGCAACTTTGGAAAGAAGAGCGAGCCAAAAATCCTTCACAACCATGAGAGATACTGGTAAAGTCCTATAGAAAATGTCAAAGAATTACTGCTACTAGAATGCACTACACGCTTCTTGATCAGGGACTAGAAACAGCTTTTCTTGAACATTTTCATGGACAACTTGTTTTTCCCCATTTACAAGTGAAACACGGAATTTGGGTTTTTCCTTATCTGTAAGCCATAATCATCAAAATTACAAGAAACATTGGCTTGAAATATTTCACTCTATATGTAATGAATCTGTGTAATATATGCATTTCACTTTCTGAAATGACTGACAAAAGAAATTGAAGTTTTTCACGATATTCTAATTTTTTGAGATACACCTGTATGTCTGAATCTTCTTTACGTATCTAAACCCTGTTTTCATGTATGTTAACCCATGTTTTTTGTATGACCAAGTCTTGGTTTGGTTATAGACGGCAGCAGACTATTTAGTTTTGCTGCAATGGGTTAAGGTTGCTGAGGACATCCATGGATGCACCTCTCTTCATGCTCCTGCCTTTACTCTCCATTGTTGACATGGTTATCTTCCTCTTTTCTTTATATTGTTATAAATGCCACACCAGAATCACTGCAGTTGTGCAGGAAGTACTGATTTCACAAGCGGAGGGAAGTTCAGTGTGGGCAACTTTTCAGCGCACTTTGTTTTATCCATTTTGTGAGTCATAGTAGTTTAGCATCATTTTATGTTTATCTTTGACTGTAAACCCACAGAACCGAACAACAGCGGTGTCATTTTTCGGACTTCCAGCCTATTGGGGCATCAGGTGACGCTTCCTGCTGTTTTCGTATTCTGCTGTCACTGCATTCTCTGCCACCTTGCACTTTCGTTGTTCGCTTTGTTGAGCTGCTTGATCCAACTAATCTTCCCAAATCCCTGTTATGTTCGTGACTCAGCTCATCATCTGTGCCATTTCAGCTAATGTTTTCAACATCTGGTATCTCTTCTTATACAGCATTACAGACAATGTCTGAACCAAAAAAAAAACAGAAGTCCAGTTGCTTTGACTTCTTTTTTTCTTTGTTTTGTTATGTGGGAGACTGAGAATCTAAAAAAATCGGAATAGAACATTAAAATATGCAATGTGAGCGTAGCATGATCCAACGATGAGCTGTGAACAGGTATGCACTGTACAGGACAACTCCGTCCAACATAATGAGGACACCTCAAAGAGTCTATCTTGATCTTATCCGTGAGTTACTTTTCTACATTTAGGTGCTACATACATGTAAACTGGAAAATACAGTGCCAACAAGAAATATATATACAAAAAAAAATTTAAAACAGCATTTTATTTTGACAGCAATATGTATTTAAGGTTACTGTTGCTATTCCAATAGACATGGATTAAAACACACAGTGACAAATTTAACATTTCAATAAACAGTAGTCAATATCAAGTCTATGGGATTTATGAGAGCCCAAAGCAGTAAAAAAAGAAAAAGTAGAAAGGACATTTTGAAAAGATAAAGAAGTGTCCAACCTGTTGGATGATCATCTCTTGGTCCTGGTATCTGATAACGTGGCTCAGTCTGACACAGCTGCTGTCTCTCTGTACGCCACGATGCAGCGATGAAACTCCAACTGAAGCCCGAGTCATATACACCACCCTCCCTGCCCCCCTTATTCTCTTTCTCTCTCCGTCTGGCGCTATTCAGCCCTGCTCTTACCGTTTACCTCTTCTGAACCTCACCTGAAAGCTGTCAAATAAAGTTGGAAACATAAAAATTTAAAACAAAACAAGCTCACTTGTTTTATTCCAAAGTAAAGGTTTATCGTGGAGTCTGATGGTTGTAGTTGGGACCTACAGAGAAACCTTCTCATCGTTTATTGGCTCAATAACTCCCAAACGGTTATACACGTACCACTAATGATACTCAGGATCCTTTAGCAGTACTCAAAAGAAAATTTAGTAGCAACTACTTTCACAAGTTGAAAAAATTAAAGTTAAAGAGGAACAAAATGCAAATTAAACTTTTTTTTAGCTAATAAACTCCCTAGAATGTGTTCAAAAGGTTTCATAGCACTATGTCTGTTAATTTTCATGTAATTGTTCGTATTTGTTTAAATCGGCAATATTTGGTCTAAAAACGTGTTTACGGAGGGTTGAACTAGTGAATTACACGTTAATTTTACTATTAGTTCAAATGCTCAGTTGTGACGTGTCTGCTCAGTTGTGACGTCACATCGTCTTCGCCTGAGTATAAAAGAGGTTCAACCATAGCCACTCCCCTTGCAGAGGTCGTCTCTGTCTTCCTCCTTTCTGTCCGCGCGCACACACACACTCTCGCGGTGCGACAGTCTGTGTAACATACAAGCACCACTGATTGATGTACTTTTCAGATTAGTAACTTGTTTATTTTAAGAATACTTTTCACTTCATCAAAATCTAATCAAATCTCCAGCGTTCTAAAAGTAGGTGGTTGTATTTGTTTCTTATACTATGAAGGACTGCTCTTGCATAATTGCCAGGTTGGTCGAGAGGTAACAAACTCGTTTGGCACCCAAAGGACCGGGGTTCGATTCCCGGTCACGGCATATTTCTTTTTTTTTTTTAAGCCTTTTGTTTCGGATAGATCGGGGTGAGAATAGATATATACATCTACATAATAATACTTTGTGTTGCTTGTTTTAAGTGGTGTATTACTAATGTAATTTTAACATTCAGAAACAATGACAGTCTCTCGTCCTGGCCACACCTCCTCGCTCACCCACCACCCGCCTCCCCCTCCTTTAGGCGGTGTCTGTTGACACACCCATTTTCCTGCATTTTTCAAATCCTGGGCTAGGGCGGGGCTATCTCTGGACGGTTGGGTCAGCTACACTTTAAACTGTGATGTAAAGCACCTGCAATTTACTCAAAACTTCCATTTAAAGTATCGCAAATGAGTATTTACTGTATTTGTTGCGGGACAGAAAAAAAAAAAAGCCACCTTTTAGCCAGGATGGGTGGATTAGACTTTGGTGAGTTGACTCATTTACACTCTCCCTACTGGTTCTAGAGATCTTAAAAATTTCTGAGGTGGTACTCATTATAAAACCTTTGAGAACCAATGGCTTCGATTATGGATTTACATGTACTCAATAAGAAAATCAACATCTTAGTCATCTCATTAAAAAAAGAGTGTCCTATTAAGTGCACTTCAGACAGGAATGAAAGTCTACCGGACAGCGTATTTGTGTGAATGGAAAGGAGGCAGGTGAAACAATGAGGTCTCAAGGAGCAGAGGTCACAAAGGTGCAGGACTTCAAGTACTTAGGGTCAACTGTCCAGGAAAACAGGGCAATGTGCTAAAGAGATGGGAAAAGGGAGTCCAGGCAGGATGGAGTGGATGGAGAAAAGTTTCAGGAATGCTTTGTGACAAAATAGTGTCAGCAAAGGTTAAAGAAAAAGTTTATGACAGTAGTGAGACCAGCTATGTTGTATGGACAGTGGTATTGAGAGAAAGACAGGACTGGAACAGAACTGGAAGTGGCAGAAACGAAGACGTTGAGGTTCTTCTTAGAAGTGACAAGGCTGGATAAGATTAGGAATGAGATCATCAGAGGTACAGCACAGGTTGAACAACTGGGAGATAAAGTTAGAGAGACCAGACTGGGAAGGTTAGGACATGTCATCCAGGAGGGACAGTGGGTATATTGGTAGAAGGATGCTAGACATGCAGCTGTCTGGAAAAAGACAAAGAGGAGATATCATATATGGATGCAGTTAGAGAGGACATGGAGGTAGTTGGAGTGAGGACAGATTGAGATGGGAGGATGACTCACTGTGACCCCTGAAGAGGGAACAGCAGAAAGAAGAATACAGTTTATGCATTAAAGGTACTCATTGCAATGCCATGAAGACCAGTCAAACTACCACCTGAGTTTCTTTACCTACAGAAGTAACTGAAAATAAGTCAACAATGGTGATATCCATGGAAGAGAACTTCAACCATTTGCATATTCATACTCCTCACTGGGTAAAGTATAGAAAAACATGCATTGTTTACATGTGGAGTATTTCAGCATTGCTTATCTGGAAAACTTCTGGGTTACCCCTTCAAACTGCACCATTTGGTTTAGTTCAGGAACAATGCTTTTATGTTTGATTTCATAGGGTTTTCATATCACTTTACAACTCATTAAATAAACATGGCAAAACTATGGTAAATGGAGCTTATTTATATAGCGCTTTCCAGCCCCCTATGAGGGGCCCCAAAGCGCTTTACAGCACCAGCCATCCACCCATTCATACACCCATTCATACACCGGTAGCGGTAGTCTGCCATGCAAGGCGACAGCCAGTCCTACCGGGAGCAACTCGGGGTTAAGTGTCTTGCCCAGGGACACGACGACACATGGTGAGGGAACTCTGGATTCGAACCTCCAACCTTCCGATCGGGGGACGACTGCCATTACCACTACACTACGCTATGTCAGTGTTATGTCTAAGTCATCAGACACTTTCCAAAACAGTCAGCCGTCATTCTCCGTGTTTTCCGGTGTATGGTCACACTGAGATCACCGTTTCCATATCTGGCACAGGACCACCTCTGTTGCTTTGTGCCAAGAGGAAGACCAGCAGACATCCAGTGTAGAGAGAGCCACCATGCACTGTATTTTTTTTAAATGCATCTAAAGTTACTGAGACCTGCTCATCAAACATTGATCAGGTTTAGCAGCAGGCTTGTGAAGACGGCAACATGGGGATTCACCAAACAAGCGTTCTGTTTCCAGACACCCATAGGAACCATTGGATTCATTACTTTGGTATGAAAGAACACATTTTCCTCCTCAAATCCACTCATTGGTTCATTCAAAAGTTAAAAATTAAAATACTTGTCAGCTGACTTTACCTGAGCTCCCTCCCTGCCAAAGTTCAGAGGCATCAATAATCCACAGCTTCAGCTCAGTTTACCACATCAAATTTCACAAACTGAGCCAAGAATAAAATGAACAGTCTCTTCCCCTCTCTGATAATCTGAAACACAAAACAAGGGAACCAGCAGTTACCTCTAAATAATAACAGCCCATCATTTATACCAGACACAATGATGAGGGTTTGCTAGGAAAAAAAATGATGAAACTACAAAAATGACATATAGAGTATGAACCAGGATTGAACACCTTGATTTAGAATAATGGCAGTTAAAGGAGTTACTGTCTAAACTTATTTTCACAAACTTTACCCCTTACATAATTTATACATCAAAATACTGTATGGGCTTTTGTCTTCTTTCACCCATTGTGCCTCTTGCAGTGATAACATTTGCTTTTGCTGACTTTTAGTTTCACTGTGAACTTTCCCCCCCCCCTGAGGCTTACTTTTTGCTGTTTTTGTCTGCCTGCTTTGTTCAAAGTGCCACAACTGGTTACTATGACGACCTTAAGCTACTGGCACCAGCTTGAACTTTTCTTTGGTTTTTAAACTTTTACAGCGTATGCGTCAAAGCATCAACATTTTGTCAGCTTAGATTGTTGCAAAAACTAAGTCCCAAATTACAGTATTTTCTGGCGTATAAGTCGTAGCTATTTCTGTCTAATTTGTCAGTTCTGCGACTTACACACCGAAGCGACTTGTATGTTTTTTTTTTCATATTCAAAATTTGACTGACGCTTTAAATTTTGAAGAACTGCAATAGCGAAGTTCCCGTGCACGCTTGCTTCACTCAGCTGGTGCAGGCGGACGAGGAACGCTGAAGAGATAGCGGCTCCGGCCACGATGGATGGCGCCGCACAGGCGAAATGAAGTCGTTTTGACTATTAAATAAACACATAATAAACGTGACGGTTCAGCTGTGACGCATAATAAAGGAGACTTACCTGTACATGTTTTTTTTTCCTCGTCATACTTTTTTTGACTTATCTGGAGCGACTTATACGCCAGAATACAGTATATGGTACTTTTGAGTAGTAGCTGAATTGGCACTCTCCAAATACTCTACTGTGAAAATAGTTCATTCTTTGTGTTGTTGAACTTTAAATCCATCACACACACACACGTCTCGGCCACATTCCACCAGTTTATTAGTACACACAGCGCTCTCATTCACGATGTACATGGCAGTGTTACATCACCAGAGCAGATCTTCTGACGCTGTTACACATATTACAACTTTGTACAGATTCTGAAACCGGACCAGGACCACGAGGCGGTTTAAACCAATGTCTCTGACGCAGCAGGCAGCAGTCTACAAGAACAATCAAACTGTGAGTCTTGTAAACGGTTTAAAGGCTCGTTGTTTTGGCAGTTTCTTGCTGGTGTTCCTCAGGGTGTGCGTGGATCAGGAAGAAAAGGGTGAGCATCTCGTCACTGCTGGGGGAGGGGGATCCCTCGAGGGTCAGTGACTTGGCTCTCTTGCAGGTTCTTCACCAGCTGGGCCAGCCAGCGTTTGGTGGTCGTGTCGTCCTTCAGCACCTGAGCAAAAGTGGTGTCTTTGAGCTGGTCGGGGAGGCACTGCCGCAAAGCTTCTCTGGCTCTGTACAACATAAACAGACAGGTTTGGTCAGGACACACTGCATCTATACTTCACACAAACAACTGGACAAACTGATGTGTTTGGCTCAGCTGGATGTCGTTCCTGCTCACTGTAATACAGGTGGTCCCTGACTTAGGAGCGCATCGACATACGAGGTTCCAGACTTACGAGCTGACTAACGAACAGTAAAGTTGTACAGAACATACAGAAAATACAGCACTTTTATGTGTTTTTAGATGAAAGTGTTTTAGCTAACAGTTTGTAAACAAGTTTCTGAGCATGTTTATGAACTAGTATGAACGTTTGTTTTGAAAAACGAGTGTTCGTAGTAGCGCTAGCATAAATTTTCTGACTTACGACTGAAAATCCGGACTTACGAGCGACACGTGTTTCGACATACGAATTTTCGTCTTACGAGCGACTCGTAGGAACGGAACTCGCTCGTAAGTCGGGGACCACCTGTACTCATCTGTACCAGAAGAAGGCCTCCTTATACTGCTTTAAATAGCTCAGAAACAATGCAACAATATTGCCCCTCTTTGCGGTTCAAAAGAGAACTTTTCAAACTTACAAGCATATTTTATTTCCATAAATTAAAACTAAACAAATGCAAAACAAATGTGTTTCTTGGAAAATCTTTTTAAGATGTTGCCTCACAATCTGAAAAAAATAATAATAATAATAAAAATTGTCCCCCACCGCAGAGCAAATACTAGAAATTGGAAATACCCTTCATTGTGAAAAATAAGTGAGGTGCTGACTTGCATTCTGGTGCGCATGAATCTTATCAAAGGTCACCGTCAAAAATTGAATAAAGTCAAAGTCCAAGATGGCTGCTGCCATATGTGCACATATGTAAACTGGTCACCCCAATCATTCAATCATTAGAGTGGCCAAAGATTATTCTATAGCAGCCAAGGCCACCCCTGGCTCAGCCATCGCACCTGGTGGTGAATAAAACTGTTTCCCTCTGCTCACCAGGATCCATCACTGCTCTGCTTGGAACAAGCAAAAAAATCCCAATTTTGTAACTCCTACCCTCTTGAATATCTTGCACCAGTAACATTAAGGTTGACTTAAGTTCTCTGTCCAATTCCAGTCCAGAAAAACATCCATCTCAAAAACTACATTCAATATTCATCGACAGGAACATCTATGTACTGCTTGTTAGTTTTAGTCCAAGTACAGTAATGAACAAACAATTAAGATTTAAAAGTTAAACTCCATCTCTCCTCCAACTCTGACCAGTTTCTCATCCCCTACTAATGGAACGATAATCCCTACTGAATGCTGCTGTCACCATGCTTCACGGTTGGCATGGTGTTCTTAGCATTACAAGGATTCTAACAGATGTGCTGTTCTTGATGGCTTAAATGGTTGGTCTCATCTGATTTAAATAATGTATTTTCTGCCTTATAAGTCAACTTTTTTGCATAATTTACATGCCCTGCAACTTATAGGCCGAAGCAACATATTGTGATGTGCTTGGGCAGGACTCATCCGTAGAGGCAAGGAAACTGATCGAGGACAGGTGTGTTCAATCACTTGAGGAGCAGCACACTAGATAAAGGTTTCTCAAACAAATTGAGGAGGATGTATGTCACATTTATGCTCAACTGATCTTAAGGTTTAAATTTATTTATCGTATTTTTCTTTGTATAAGTCGCAGTTTATTTGCATAATTTACATGCCCTGCGACTTATAGGCAGAAGCAATATATTTATGCCCCCCCCCCCCATATTTATAAACCATTTTTTGGCTGATATATGATCGTTTTCATTCATTCTGACTGAAAAAAAATAAAAATTAATTTGAGCAGTACCACTTCCAGTCACGAGATGGCAGCAGAGTAGTAATAGTTTATGGCATGCTGTTGGCTGTTGTATCATGTAATACGAAAATGTGGCTATAATGACAAATTCAAAAAAGTTCAAGACAAAAACAACTGGACTTTATTAATTATTCTTTGTTTTGTTTTTTTTCCTTGAACTTTTTTTAATTTACCATGTCCTGGATGACTGAGAATCTTCATCAGTTTTTAATTACTCAATCAGCCTGCAATAGCCTCCCCACCTTGGTTCTGTTCGCTGTTTGGACCGCCCGTCAATCCAGCTGCACCGCCCCGGTGAAATGCAGCTAATTTGACCATTAAAGTGCATTTATTAAGAAAATGTTAGACTGAGACACACCTTTGCTATAATTTCAAGCAAAAAACAATTGTTTAGGTGCAGTTCTTGTTAATTTTTGGAGAAATGAGCCGCGTTCCTCCTTCCTTTTTCTCTTCCTCTGCACGTTCATGGAGCACCGAGGCAGCAAACTATTTTTTAAATACAGCTGATTTGACCATTAACGTAATTTTTTTAAGCAAACGTTAAATTGATAAATACTTTAATATAATTTTGAGCAAACAAATAATTGTTTTTAAGTGTTAATCTTGTTAAATTCTTGTTAAAGTCCTCCCGGGCACGCTCCCGCAGCCACCATTTGGTGGCCCATCGTTTTTTGGCACACCAGTCCACATTTCCTGGTTGTCTGTGGTGACGCGTAACAAACACAGTCAGTGGTGACGCATAATAGATGCGACGTATACTGCAAAGTGACATATTTATGGATTTTTTTCACTTTATTAGACAAATATGGACTGATGCAACTCATGGCGGTGCGACGTGTACGACGGAAAATACGTCAAGTTATTTTGGGAAATTTCACCTGCACTTTAGTTTTTGTGGTGGATTTTGTTGATCTATATTTTGTGCCGACTTTTTCAATCTAAATAGCAGAAGGATCATTTTGGAGACTGAATACTTTACTAAATAATTATAGTAAAATTAACCCTTGCTTTTTTAGTTTTTATATAATACTGCAAAGCAACATGTTGTTAATTTTGTCAAATGAATAACTATGATTTCATTTTTTTGTTATATCATGAAATTTATCGTTATCGCCAACATGCTCTGAAATATCACAATATTATATTTGAGCCATATCGCCCACCCCTACCATCGACTCGCGTTGAAGCAACCATACTCGTGTGGAAATGACTAATAACTGAAATAAAAATTTAATGCCAATTTCCCTACAAATGGTTTATAAAATGTTGTTCACATGAATTCTTATGAAATAGTAGATATTAATGTTATTTTAGGTAGGCAGAAATTCAGACAAAATATTAGCTAGATTCCTTTTTGT
>JBBPBX010076608.1:0-17071 GCA_038048925.1 Garcialebias charrua | reverse complement strand
CAATGACATATTGGTGTTTATACAGTATGTTCATGGATGTGATTAATCAATATCAGTTAAATGTGAACGTTATTGCTCTTTGTATCTGGTTATTATAGACGCAGATTAAATGTTAAAGATGATTATTTCTACATTCATCACCACACTAACAGTGTTACACACGTTAGTTATTGTAAACAAAAGAATGCATATGTTGGTTTAAGCCTCCCTGGTAAGGTCTATTCAGGGGTTCTGGAGAGGAGGGTCCGTCGGATAGTCGAACCTCGGATTCAGGAGGAGCAGTGTGGTTTTTGTCCTGGTCGTGGAACACTAGACCAGCTCTACACCCTCAACAGGGTCCTGGAGGGTGCGTGGGAGTTTGCCCAACCAGTTTACATGTGCTTTGTGGACTTGGAAAAGGCATTCGACCGCGTCCCTCGGGGGGTTCTGTGGGGGGTACTCCGGGAGTATGGGGTACCAGGCCCTTTGATATGGGCTGTTAGGTCCCTGTACGACCGGTGTCAGAGCTTGGTCCGCATCGCTGGCAGTAAGTCGGGCTCGTTTCCGGTGAGAGTTGGACTCCGCCAAGGTTGCCCTTTGTCACCGATTCTGTTCATAACTTTTATGGACAGAATTTCTAGGCGCAGCCAAGGTGTTGAGAGGATCCGTTTTGGTGGCCTTAGAATCTCTTCTCTGTTTTTTGCAGATGATGTGGTCCTATTGGCTTCATCAGTTCGTGATCTACAGCTTTCGCTGGAGCGGTTTGCAGCTGAATGTGATGCGGCCGGGATGAGGATCAGTTCCTCCAAATCCGAGGCCATGGTCTTGAGCCGGAAAAGGGTAGAGGCCCTCTCCGGGTCGGGGAGGAGGTCCTGCCCCAAGTGGAGGAGTTTAAGTATCTCGGGGTCTTGTTCACGAATGAGGGAAAACTGGAGTGTGAGATGGACGCGGACATTTCTACCTTTCTTTGAACCTTTCTACCTTTCTTTGCACCTTTCTACCTTTCTTGAACGCAGAGTGCGGCAGGCGTTAAGCCTGTGTACAGCACCTGTGTGAACGGACGCGGACATTTCTACCTTTCTGTGATTAAGTTTTGTGTTTTAGTTAGTTAGTTTTAGAGCAACTGTCTTTTCTGACTGCGTTGTGGATCTGCAAACATTATAAGTTGCCGGTCAAAGCAGATGACCGCTTGTCCTGAGCCTGGGTCTGCTAGAGGTTTCTTCCTTCTAAAAGGGAGTTTTTCCTTTCCACTGATGCCATTGTGCTTGCTCAGGATGGGAGATCGTGGCGAAGCCAAGATTTGACTTGTTTGCTTGATTCATTAGATAGAAAACTTTCCTAGTCTAACCGGAATTTTAATAGTAGGGGCTGCTAGCTCCGCTAGCTTCAACACGAATTTAGCTTCGAGAACCACGTAGCTGCACTTATTGTTCGCTTACCTGCTGCCTCTCTCAACTTCCTGTGTCCTCTGGACTGTTCTGGACTCTCTCCTGTACTCCTTCAAGGTAATGCTCGTTCGAGTTACCTCTCTCTGCTTCTTGTATATCTTTCTCGGAGCCGTGGGCCTGCTGCTAGCGGCTAGCTCTGTGCTAGCCTCCTCCGGCTCGTGGATGTTGACTTACTCCGCTTCGCAGTTGTTTGAACTTAACAACTGCTCCATTCCTCTTTCTATTTCCACCATCAAACAACTGGGACTTCTGCGTAGACCTCGTTACATCCATAGAAGCTCTCGAAAGAAATTTGTTTATTCAAAACAAGCGAGCTCGGACTCGATTGTTTCTGTCTGGACTGAGAGACGTGTCGCACCTCGATGTCGTCATCAGAACGCTGCGTCTGTAGTCCCTTGTAGTCCACAGCGCACAAAGTGGCAAGGAAAACGTGGAGTGGACTTCAGTCTGCTTAAACCGGTTCAAAAAGCTCCTATTCCAACTGGTATTAAATTAGAACTTTTCAATGTGCAGTCACTTTCCAACAAGTCATGTTTAATTCATGATCACATTCTGGAGAAGAACTTGGACCTCATGTGTCTTACAGAGACGTGGCACCAACCAAATGTGTTCAGTTCTCTGAATGAGGCGTGTCCCTCTGGATACAGTTATCTGCAGAGAGCCCGCAGCACTGGCCGCGGTGGTGGTCTGGCTGTAATCTACCGCAGTAATTTAAAACTGTCTCATCTGTCTTCTCAGGACTTTTCCTCTTTTGAATGTCTGGCTTTCAGCTTCAAAGCCCCACTCCTGATGAATGTTATATTAATTTATAGACCTCCCAAACCGCATGTTTCATTTAACTCAGAGATGCATGACCTCCTCACTTTTTTCTGCACCTCCCCTGTGAAGACTATTTTTCTTGGCGACTTAAATATCCACGTGGACAATTCTTCTTCACCTCTGGCAACAGATTTTAAGTCTCTTCTGGACTCTCTTAATCTCACTCAACATGTTGACGCCCCTACGCACAGCAGGGGGCATACTCTGGATTTGGTGATTACAGACACTGTACTCATCAATAACTTATCTGTATATGACCTGGGTGTCTCAGATCACAGGGTCATCTCCCTGGAAGTGCCTTCATCTTCGCCTGCTTCAAACCCAAAACGACCCATCCAGTTCCGTGACCTTAAAAACATTTCCCTTGATGTTCTGTCTGCTGATCTTCACACCCTGACCGCTGTCAATCATTCATCTGCAGATGACTCTGTGGATTACTACAACCAATCTCTTCGGGAGCTCCTGGACCTACACGCCCCCTTAAAGACAAGACTGGTGTCTTTCTCGCGCTCAGCCCCTTGGTACACTGATGAGCTGCGCAAGATGAAGGCAACTGGCCGTGCTATTGAGAGACGTGTAAAATCATCTGGTCTGTCTGTGCATAAGCAGGCATATAAAGAACATCAGAAAGCATACGCCTATTCTCTTAAAGAAGCACGCTCCAAATATTATTCTAACATCATCAACACCTGCCCTGGAAACTCTAAACAGCTCTTCTCCACAATCACTCGTCTGCTTAATCCCATTAAGCAAACTCTTGAGGACTCTGCTCAAAAATGCGACCTGTTTCTTTCATCTTTTAAAACCAAAGTTGACACTATCAGATCTCAGCTCCACAACCTCCCCGTTCTCAGTGTGCCACCCACCCGTCTGCATTCTGGGACCCTAAACAGCTTTGACGAAGTTGTTCAGAGTGAGGTGGAGGCCATCATCAAGAAAATGAAGCCTTCATCCTGTGCCCTGGATCCTTTCCCCTCGTCTCTCATAAAAACCAATCATTCTGCAATAGGCCCACTTATCACTCAAATAATAAATCAGTCTCTACAATCTGGTCATGTTCCACTGCCTCTAAAAACCGCCATCATTAGGCCTCTTCTGAAAAAATCTAATTTGGATCCCGACATTTTTTCTAATTACCGCCCAATTTCACACCTCCCTTTTCTGTCTAAAGTGCTGGAAAAAGCTGTTGCTGCTCAGCTGCAGGATCACCTACAACAACACTCCCTGTATGAGAAGTTCCAGTCTGGATTCAGGGCAGCTCACAGTACAGAGACTGCATTGCTGAGGGTTACCAATGATGTCCTCTTGGCTGCTGACACTGGCTCTCCCTCCATCCTTGTCCTCCTTGACCTCACTGCAGCCTTCGACACTGTGGACCATAGTATCCTCCTCCACCGTCTTCATGTGGAGGTCGGTCTCTGCGACACAGTCCTGGACTGGTTCAAATCTTTCCTCTCCAATAGGCTGGAATGTGTTAGTCTTGGCAACGCCACGTCCCAGACAGTTGGTGTCTCCTGTGGTGTCCCTCAGGGGTCGGTTCTGGGGCCCCTGCTGTTTTCCCTTTACATGCTGCCTTTAGGTCAAATTATTAATCAGTTCAACATTTCTTTTCAAAGTCAAGTCAAAGTCAACTTTATTGTCAGAACTGCAATATGTACAGGACATACACAGGACCGAAATTGCATTTCTCTCAGTCCCTCGGTGCAACAGTAACCATCTAAACACTAAACACTAAAACATTTAATACACATAAGCATAAAATAGTAAAAAAGTGTAACACTGTCCTGAGTTTTTTCATAATAGTATAAAAGTATGAAAATTAACACCAACACTGAAACACCAAACACCCAATGAACATAAGCATAAAATGAAATAATAAAAGTGTAATACTGTCCTGAGTTTTTGCATAGTAGTATAAAAAGTATAAAAAGTATATCTAATAAACTGAAGGTTCTAGCATTGACATTTGCAAAGAGTGGCACAGCAGCATATAAGTTAATGTACACAGTATATGTATGAGGTAGTTGATGTTGGTATAGAGGCAAAGTGGCATATGCAGTGAGGCACATAAGGCACATTTGGCATCCTTAGATAAGGCTAGTCAGAGAATGCTGTATATGTATCTGCAGTAGTGTAGATAAAAGTAGTGTAAATGTAAACAGTAGTAATAAATGTAAAGCAGTAGTAATAAATGTAAACAGTATTAATAAATGTAAACAGTGAATGTAAACAGTAGTATGACTATAGGCAGTAATGTAATACAAACATTAGTGCAAATATGAGAAGTAGTGCAAACTGAATGAACACATGACCGAGAGTTTAGTGAATAACCCGTTTGATGACACAGAGTCCAGTGTTAAAAACTTTGTGTTGAGTGGTAATGTGTGAGAAAGTTTTTTGTGTTAAGGCAGTTCAAATGGGAGGGGAGGCAGAGCAGGCAGAGTGTTTAGCATTCTGACTGCCTGATGAACAGAGCTGTCTCTCAGTCTGCTGGTACGAGCCTGGAGACTCCTCAGTCTTTTCACTGTTATGCCGACGATACACAGCTTTACATCAGGACTGGAGCATCCTCATCTTCCACCTTGTCATCTCCATCTTCACTCACTGCCCTCTCTGCCTGCCTGGAGGCAATTAGGGCATGGATGAATCAGAACTTTCTTCAATTAAACTGCTCCAAGACTGAGGCCATACTGATTGGCACCCCTCACCAGGTACAAACATCTCCTATAACAACACTTTCCTTTTCTGGACAAGACATCCCCCTCTCCACCTCTGTTACTAATCTTGGAATAAAAATGGACTCCAATCTTACATTTGAAAATCACATTAAGCATCTGTTTAAAACTTGCTTCTTCCATCTTCGAAACATCTCCAGACTTCGCCCATCCCTAACTTTTTCCGATGCTGAGAAGCTCGTCCATGCTTTTGTCTCCTCCAGGCTCGACTACTGCAACTCCCTGTTTATTGGAATCCCTGGCAAAAACCTTCAGAAACTTCAATATATTCAAAACAGTGCAGCAAGGATCTTGTTGAGAGTTCGTAAATTTGAACATATTACGCCCATTCTCCATAACCTTCATTGGCTTCCTGTCACCTACAGAATTCAGTACAAAACTGCTCTCATTACACATCAATGCTTACACGGAACTTCACCAGATTATCTGAAGGATATTCTTATTCCATACTCATCCACCCGCTCGCTGCGGTCACAGAACAGCAATCTCCTTCACATTCCGAGAACCAAATTAAGGACCATGGGAGACCGGGCTTTCAGTGTGGCTGCCCCCCGCCTGTGGAACTCTCTTCCTGACTGTCTAAGAGCCCCACAGTCTGTGGTTGACTTTAAGAGCGGCTTGAAGACCTTTCTTTTCGACCAAGCATACTCTACCTCCTCATGATTCTACTTTTGATCTTAGCTGATATTGTTATTGATTTTAATTGTTTTATTATTTGTTTTATTGACATTTAATTCTGTTGCTCCTTGTAGCACTTTGAGATTTTCATTAATGAAAAGTGCGTTATAAATTGAATTCATTATTATTATTATTATTATTATCGATAGGCGGATAGGTGCAGCGTCCGCAGTGAAGCGGGCGCTGTACCGGTCTGTCGTGGTGAAGAGAGAGCTGAGTCAAAAGGCAAAGCTCTCAATTTACCGATCGATCTACGTTCCTACCCTCATCTATGGTCATGAGCTCTGGGTTATGACCGAAAGAACGAGATCTCGGATACAAGCGGCTGAAATGAGTTTTCTCCGCAGGGTGTCTGGACTCTCCCTTAGAGATAGGGTGAGAAGCTCAGTCATCCGGGAGGGACTCGGAGTAGAGCCGCTGCTTCTCCACATCGAGAGGAGCCAGTTGAGGTGGCTCGGGCATCTGGTTAGGATGCCTCCTGGACGCCTCCCTGGTGAGGTGTTCCGGGCATGTCCCACCGGGAGGAGACCCAGAGGAAGACCCAGGACACGCTGGAGGGACTATGTTTCTCGGCTGGCCTGGGAACGCCTTGGGATTCCCCCAGAGGAGCTGCTCCAAGTGGCTGGGGAGAGGGAAGTCTGGGCCTCCCTACTTAGGCTGCTACCCCCGCGACCCGACCCCGGATAAGTGGAAGAAAATGGATGGATGGGTGGATGATGGTTTAGTGCTTATCTATAACCTAAACATTTCAGGAGTAAACCTTTTTAATAATGATGTTAAAAGTGATAAATATTGTCTTTGGTGCCTGTTTGTTTTCCAAATACATGAATGACAGGTATTAACATAAAACACTTTGCAAAATGGTGTTTTATGAAGTTCAGTCCATTACTTTTTATTCGTTGAACAGCAGATCTGCCACATCCAATATGGCGGATGCTCTGAAGTACCGGTGCAGTGGGCCAGCCTGCTCAACGAGGCATCTACGCATTTATGTCTATGGGTTCACTATGTAATTTCTCGAGAACGCTGGGACTTAGAAAAATTTTCATCAGGTAAAAGCATATATGGCTCTGAGGGGGAGCCACAGTCCGTTCTCTGTTGGACTTGAGTTCTGCAGCTCCGCCTCCTGCTGAATGTCCGCTCGGAGCCGCTTCAATATTCTGTGATTATATGTTAATAAAACGTTCTAAAAAATATAATAAAACCATGGAGCACTTGTCCAACAACACAAAAACCAGCAGAAATCAGCAGAGCTTCATGAAGCAACGTTGGACATGATTTAATTAGCTTGTGACTTCCTCATGCCTGTCAGTCGATGTCTGGTATGTCTGGAATGCTCCGCCCCCACTACATGTCCTGTCTTTACGCTGCGAAGTTCTGTGATTATATGTTAATAAAACGTTCTAAAAAATATAATAAAACCATGAATCACTCGTCCAACAACACAAAAACACCCTGAAATCAGCAGAGCTTCACCAGCCACTTTGGACATGATTTAATTCGCTCGTGAGTCGTGACAAATCCATTTCCTCATTCCTGTGAGTGAAGGATGAAGCGATCACTTGACTTTTGGCAAAAAAACAAAATAAAAGTCCAGCTCTGGGATGAAGAAGGGATATTTAATACATTTGTGTCACATACAAATCAGTCCTGCATCGCTTTGCAATCCTTTGAATGAGAATGTGCGCGGCGCTGAGGCTGGGACAGGCGGGGGCGTGGGTTGGGGCGTGACAAACAACTCTGTTTTTATTGGCTGGTCATTGTCCGGGTCACTCTGTGTTTTTAGTGTTTTTATAAATGCTGATAGAGAAGCAAGGGGACTATAGTTTTTTTCAGAGATTACTTTGTCTAACATCAGTCTGTCAGTAGATAGTGACAGAGTGAAGAAATATGTTAAAAATATATTGTTAGAAAAGTTACATACTGCATTACAAACTTACATAGTGCAGCTTTAATGATATGTGATGGGGAGCTCACATATCTTTAATGTGATTCCTATGCATCACTGGTTGAGTCATCCTCCACTAAACACGGCGTTGATAAAGTGCTGCCTTCCCCGCCCCATCAGTCGCTGGAGGGTTTTCCAGAATCTTCTTGAAGTGGATCAAGACACGGCCTCACCAAACTCTTCCCGCATCAGAGCCGTTGCCTCAGCAACATTCGGAGCTGCAGCCCGCCCTAAGCAGCCTCCAAAGGCCGAACAGGACTCCTTCAGCTTGGCGCCGAGTTCGAGGACGGCCGCCATGAGAAGCACCGACAACCCTGCAGCCACAGATGAAGGCAGCTGCCTGGACGATGGAGGTGTCCCACTCTGACTCAGTTGACACCCGGCTCTCTCAGAGGTGTACGCTGAAGATCCTTCTGACGGGTTCTGGAAAAAACCAGACCAAGCATCGACCAACCAGATGCAGCTGTTTCCATTCGAGAGCATCAAAATCCAGGAGAGCATGCTTACCATGTGACGTTTCAGAAATGTGTTTCGTATACGGATCATCTGCACTTACTAAATAGAAAAAAAATTTTCCTTTTCTTGATTGAATTTAAAATTCAGACTGTAAAATGTGCACAGATCTGATTTCAGGTGTGAGGATGATCTTTTCAGCCCGAGGTCATGCCAGTCCTTCACGTGTACGTCCTGCCAGAGTCCCACGTCACAGACGAAAGATGGCGTGACGCCGCTGAGCAGAACCTGTCTGTAGGTGAAGAAACACGAGACGTCCTCGCTGACGTGTCGTCCCAGGAACTGGCCCCGTCACAAACTGTGACTGAGATAACACGTCGTTATCTATTTTTAGCTTTTACAGGGAGCTCGGTCTTTCTGGAAGAAGTGTGGCGGGATGAGACAAAGTGTGACTTGAGTTGCGATGACGACACGTCAAACTTGTTTTTACTACGAGTTTGTAAAATTGATCTTTTGGGCTTATTCGTTTAACCCCCGTCCATTCAATCCCATAATTTCTCAGTTTAAGACGATCTCGGTTCAAAACTCTGTCTTGAAAAGTGACTTTAAATTTTTTTTTCTTCTTATTTTGTTTTGTGCAGTTTTGTTTATGTTTATTAAATTTGTTCATTTTTTTTACAAAAGAAACACAATACAAGACAATCCCATTAATGATACGTACACAATGTAAAAAAATGAAAGGTAGCAGAAAGAAGAATAAATCTTATTATATCTGCCCCTTTTTTCAAACAATCAGATTAAACAATAATAATCTTTCACCAGCAGTACAAAATGACTAACTCTTTCTAATTTTCTAATACTAATACTAATACATAACTAATAATTGATACAATACACATTACGCTAATTCATATATATTTTTTCAACAAATTCCTTTTGATCATTTTCTTAAATGTAAACAGTGACTTGGCATTTTTAACTACATTCTCCAAGCCATTCCATAATCTAATTCCCTGGATTGAGGTAGAACGTCCCTTCAAACTAGTTCTGAATTGTGGTTTTACAAACATCTCTGTCCCCTTAAGATTATAACAACTTTGTCTTTTAACAAAATTCATTTGGACATTTAAAGGTAATTCGTTATTCTGAGCCCTATACATAATTGATAAAATATTATAATCAACCAAATCATGGAACTTCAATAATTTCAGTTGATAAAATAATGTACTGGATGGATGACAGTAATGTTTTCTAGTGATAATTCTTACAGCTCTTTTCTGTAATACAAAAATAGGCTTTGTGATTGTTTTACACGCTTTCCCCCAAACATCAATACAATAGATTAAGTGTGGAACAATGATTGTGTTATACAACAAATACAGAGCTTTTTTTTTGTGTTGTCGGGATGAAAACATTCATTATGAATGGGTTTTATTTTATGAACACAACAATCAATAAAAATCCATTTTAAAAGGTCCAAAAATGATTTTGGCTTGGAGTCCTCGTTGATGCGTGTCAAAAAAGAAGCATTTCTCTTAAACAAAAAACAACTTTTGTAAATTGTCACTGTTGCAATAATCTAATCTGGAGCCTTTAATTTTATTTATTCATTTATTTCGAACAGACAGAAAAGACAATCAAGAAAGAAAAAGAAAGAAAATAGGATAACACAACTAAAAAAATAAAAGTTAATACAAATAATTATGCCCAAGTGACATGCAAATTTTATGTTTTCTGTTCGAAAAGGAGCAGGTAGAAGATACAATATCTTATAATGTCCTGCCCCTTTCATACTCATCAATTTATAATCAATTAACTGTCAAAATACCAAAACGATACAACTTGTGTCCACTTTACATGATATTTAAAGATAAACAATTACTGTATCTAAACACTATTTATATCATCAATTGCATTTATAGACTTTAAAACACTCATCTTATAGAGCGTATTTTGCAATAAGTTCCTTTTTAAATCGTTTTTTAAGCTGGTTTATATTTGTACTTTTTTTAAATTCATCATTCAATCCATTCCATACATTTACTCCACACACCGACAAACAAAAACTCTTCCTGGTTGTTCTAATACATTGTTTTTTAAAATGTCCTTCACCTCTTAAATTATAACCCCCCTCTCTGTCACAAAACATGTTGTGCATATTGGGTGGAAGTTGATGATTTTTGACCTTAAACATGAATTGTACAGTTTTAAATGTTACAAGGTCCCAGAATTTCAGTATATTTGATTTAAAAAATAACTGGTTTGTGTGATCCCAATATCTCACTTTATGTAGTATTCGGATTGCTTTTTTTTGTATGACGTATAACGAATGTAAATTTGTTTTGTATGTATTCCCCCAAACTTCCACACAATACTGTATGTTAAATGTGGTACAATGAGTGTGTTATACAGAATAAACAAAGATTTGTAGTCCAAGACAAAACTAATTCCTCTCAGAACAGCAACACTTTTGGCTAGTTTAGATTTTATTAGGCAGATCTGTGGTTTCCAACTGACACCCAAATTTTGTATTTCATGGACTTGTTGTAAATCAACATTGTCAATAATTATTTTAATTAGATTATTTTCTTCTTTTTCACAATTTCCAAATATCATGAATTTAGTTTTATCTAAATTAAGTGATATTTATTGTTTTTGAACCACTGTTGTAGTTTTTCCATTTCTTTATTGACCACCTCTGAAAGTTGTTGAATGTTTTCTCCAGTACAGAAGATACTTGCATCATCTGCAAATATAATGTATTTTATAAGGTTTGATACTTTGACTATGTCATTTATATCAGAGTCAGAGTCAGAGAGTCTTTATTGTCATTTGCACCGCATGTGGTACATGTGATGAAAACGAGATTATGTACACGGGGTCCCAGTTACATCCAACAACAAATGCAAGAGAAAAACAGTAATAACATCTAGAATTAACTAAGAAAAACATCAACTAGTAATACACTAAGCCTAATATAGTGGAAATAAACAGCAGCACGAACATGAGTTTGTATGAGCAGATGGTCACAGATGAACACAGATGAACACAGCAACAAGAAAACAGATCAGCATCAGCACAATGTGATATTTTGCAGTGTTTATTTTTATTTTATTTTTATTTATTCATGAGTCTAACAGCCTCAGGGTAGAAGCTGTTCCTCAGTCTAGTGGTTCTACATTTGATGCTCCTCAACCTCCGTCCTGAGGGGAGTGGGGCAAAGAGTGAGTGTGCTGGGTGAGTGAGGTCTTTCATGATGCAGGTGGCTCTTTTCCTGCATCTGGAGGTGTAAATGTCTGTGATGGTGGGGAGACTGACTCCAACAGACTTCTGTGCAGCCTTCACCACTCTCTGTACTGTATATACTGTACAAATTGAATAATTTGGGTCCCAACACTGATCCCTGCGGAACCCCACTACTGTAGTTATATTTAGTAAATCTGATTTCTGATGATTCTACAAATTGTTTCCTTTGTCCAATATAGCTTCTAAGCCAGTTTAATTATTTGTTTACTTGAAAACATGCAGATTCATTCATGCCAGAGAATACGTGGTTTCCCACCAAACCCAGTTAGTATTTTATTTTATTTTGTTCATTTTCATTAGTAATTTGCTTTGGTTGATTTAGTTACTCCACCGTTTATACAAGCAGAGGTTTTGTTGCATTTGAAGGCGACCCGGGTGAAACTGGACCCTCAGAGTCTGGTCTCCTTGGACTCACAGCTCCGTCACCTCCCCCTGCTTTGAGACGGTTTTGGTGGACCAGTCTGAGTTAAGACTGGGATTAAAAGAGGAACGGGACCTTCAGTTTCTGCTGTGTTGTGTCACGGCTATGAAAAGAAAAGTTGTGTTGTCGTGTCGCTGATGAGAGCTGTTTAATATAAAGTTAATGTTTAACGTGAGTTTCCTTCACAAGATGCGTGACTCGTGACAAACAGAGACTGTTCGAGTTCGCTGGATGTGGCGACCCCTGAAGAAGGAGCGGCCGAAAGAAAAAACAAAATTTTGCACAACTTGTACTACTTTAGTCGTGTGTCAAAACTTTCAGCTGAAACAGGAGATAAGAGCTGACTTTTGTATTTTTATACAGACATTTCCCCATTGAAAAACATTAGGACCTTTTCAGTTCATTGTTTTTTGGGGGGTTTGTTTGTTTGTTTGTTTTACAACTATTTACTCTGTTAACATAATTTCAACATTTAGCTTCTGTCTAACATTCTGCTACTTTTTTTAAAATAGCATTTTGGCTACTGTAATTTTTAGCCAACTGTTAGCTACTTTTAACTGTTAGCTAGCATTTAGCTACTTTTAGCTATGATTCTGGTATAGGCTACTTTTACCTAGCACATTGGTCATTATAGCTTTAGCCAGGCTTTGGCTACTTTTAATTTTCAACTAAAAGCAAAAAATGCTAACTATACTTAGCATTTAATTAGCCTTTGTTGTTTTTACCTATCTTTTTAATACTTATAACTTCATCTAAACTGTTAGCTTCTCTGCAGTCATTTGCTTCTTATAACATTTAGTCAACTTTTGTTGCATTTAATTTTTAAATAGCCTTTTGATACCTTGATCAAAACCTTTAGCTTCTGGCTAGCCTGTTGCTACTTTTAGCTATGATTATGGTACTTTTACCTTTCACATAGCATATTAGTTATAATACCTTTTAGCCAGCCATTGGCTAGATTTAATTTCTAACTAGTATTTTCTAGGCTTGTTATAGATAAACCGATGATCTCTTCCACACTGCAGCAGCTCTGGACCCCCGTTTTAAGTCCCTGCCCTTCCTCAGTAGCCATGATGCAGAGAGGACATTCACAAGCCTATCAGCAGAAGCAACATCCCTGCATCACAAGGTAAATCCCCCAAAACACTGTCAAAATACATCTTACAGTGCATTCAGTTACAGTCTGCTGTGTTTTGTTGCTGTCACTAGATTTATTCTGCCTACTGTTTTTTGATTGTTTACACTGCATTTAACCATACTGTACACTAAATGTAATGTCATGTTTTATTTCTAGGTAACGGGGGATTCAGTTCAGAGAGGTCCAGTGCAGACTGATCCATGTCAGACTGAACCTGCAAATGGAGATCTGGATGTCTGCAATGATACACCCCAGACCCAAGATGAGCATAACAGGTTTGTGTTTTTAAACTTGTGATCAAGAACGAGCTGACTTTGTCTATTAAACTTGTGCTGCATTCATTGTATCAGCATAACACACATTCACTATAATGAGAATCTGCATGCACAGAAAGAGTTAAATAATAATGATGATGATGATGATAATGATACATCTTTTACACATGTACATACACGAGTCCCTACATAAATAAATTCTGAACATCAGATGAAGATTTTTACATAAAATGGTAAAGTCAGTTTAAAAAAATAGGCTTTTATGCTTTTATTAAAAAAAACTTCATGGCTAACATAGCCAGTAATATATGGTGCTTGTTTTCTATTTCAGATGATGAACCACCTTGTAAAAAGAAGAAAATGTCAGCGCTGGACGAGCTGTTGGGAGAAGATCTTTGAAGTGAGGATGGCAGCTAGATCTGTGAGGGACCAGGCCACTGAAGAAGTCAAGAGGTACAGAGAAAAAACAAACAACAAGCAAACAGGAAATACTAAAGCATGCAATAAGGGTACAAAATAAACTACCAAAAAGTGAAACAGTAATTATAATATTTACAAAGTTTCTGAAGAGAAAAATAGTAAACAACATGGTAGAATTTTAACGGTGAAGCAGGATGAATTTGTGTGAATTACTATTTCAAGGTAGTAATGAAATATAAGCTAAAATGCACATGATCTATATTGCACATAACTACCAAACTACAGGTTGTGTGACAGGTTATTGCACAGCGGGTTATTGCACAAGAGCTTTGTGCTTAGCTTATTCCTGTTTTTTTTCTTTTCTAGTGATTTTTATTTTATTACATGCAGCTGTAACCATTTGTGCATTTTATATTTTTTCTGTATTTTCTGTAGGAAATTTTCTTTTAGCTGGTCTTTTTAGGTCCATGTTTAAAAATAAAGTCAAAGTCAAAGTCAACTTTATTGTCAGAACTGCAATATGTACAGGACATACACAGAATTGAAATTGCGTTTCTCTCAGTCCCTCGGTGCAACAGTAACTATTTAAACATTGAAACACTGAAACATATAATAATAGACATAAGCATAAAATAGTAAAACTGTAACACTGTCCTGAGTTTTTGCATAGTGGTATAAGAGTATGAAAATTTACACCAACTCTAAAACTAAAACACTAAACATTTAATGAACATAATACTGTCCTGAGTTTTTGCATACTAGTATAAAAAAGTATAAAAAGTATAACTATAAAATAAACTAAAGGTTCTAGCATTGACATTTGCAAAGTGGCAAAGCAGCATATGAGTTAATGTACACAGTATATGTATGAGGTAGTAGTTGATGTTGTTATAGAGGCAAAAGTGGCATATGCAGTAAGGCACATTGGGCATCCTTAAATAAGGCTGGTCAGAGAATACTGTATATGTATCAGCAGTGGTGTAGATATAAAAGTAGTGTAAATGTAAACAGTAGTAATAAATGTAAGCAGTAGTAATAAATGTAAACAGTATTAATAAATGTAAACATTGAATGTAACCAGTAGTATGTAAACAGAGAATGTAAACAGTATTATGACTATAGGCAGTGATGTAATACAAACATTAGTGCAAATATGAGAAGTAGTGCAAACTGAATGAGCACATGACCGAGAGTTTAGTGAATAACCCGTTTGATGACACAGAGTCCAGTGTTAAAATCTTTGTGTTGTGTGGTAATGTGTGAGAAAGTTTTTAGTGTTAAGGCAGTTCAAATGGGAGGGAGGGCAGAGCAGGCAGAGTGGTTAGCATCCTGACTGCCTGATGAACAGAGCTATCACTCAGTCTGCTGATACGAGCCTGGAGACTTCTCAGTCTCCTCCCTGATGGCATTTAACATGTGATTATTTTGTCTGGCTTTTTACTTTATTTTTACCAGTGCTTTACAGCACCCTTTTAGATATGATATATGTGGACTTTTACAAATTTAAAAATGCTCTAAGAATGTCACATTGATAGAAATGGTCCTTTTTCTTTCATAATGAAATATTTGTCTACCGGTAGGCTACATCAACAAATGTTAAAACGTAGAATTATTTGAAATTTAATTGAATCGAACCGAATTGCTTTTACACTGCATCGAATCGTTCCGTTTTTAAAATAAATCGTTTGTGAATCAAATCGTAACCTTTGTATCTAGATGTGAATGGAATCGTCTGTCACACACAGATGTACAACCCTAGTATTTTCCTACTTATGGCATTTAGTTAGCCCTTTGGTGCTTTTAGCTAGCCTGTTAATACTTGCAGCTTCACTTAAAATTGTATCTTCTTGCCAGCTTTTTGATACTTTTGTTTTTAGCTAACATGTAGCTTTTAGTAATATTTTTGCTGTTACCATTTAGCTAATATGATACTTTTATCTCAACTTACTTTAAGCTTTAGAGCTTCAACTTAGCTTTAAGCCAGCCCGTTTCTGCTTTGAACTAGCTTTTTGCTACATTTAGTTTCAAGCTAATCTTTGCTGCTTCTAGCTAATGTTTTGCTACTTTTAGTTGTTAGCTAGGCCTTTTCTACTTTTTTTTTCTTCAAGCTAACATTCTGCTTCTTTAGCTTTAACTTCTCAAGTTTCAACATATATCACATAACAGTTTTACAGGAAAAACAACTTCCCTGTTTTTTTAACAGTTGTTCAACCAATAACATTAAATTCAACACTTGTTTAAATCAACCTCTTTCTCCACAAAAAGTCACATTCAGCTACATTCCTCAGGATTCTTTACGAGCTTCAGCTGACGGCACCTTCCTGCAACAACAGGTCTTAAATGGCCATCGTGTTTACAGAGAAAACAAAGCCGGATCTCTTGACAGCCACGTCAGGATGTGGTAGACGGCCCAGAAAATCCACTCCATGTGTTTGAAACCAACACGATGACTGAGAGCGGACACTCAAACAGGGCAGATGGAGCTTCAGCTGACGGAGGACTCCCCAGTGACCCATCAGTTTGACACAACACAGCTTGATGACCATCTTCATCACTCCTCCTTCTCCTCAAAACATGAAACCTGACTAAAGATGGCTCCCAGACCACACTCAAAGTCTGAAAACGGGGCACAAACTGCTAATCAATTAAGACATTACTTTTTTTTTTTCAATTTAAATACATTCAATTAAAAAATAAACTCAAATTTAAATTTATCAAACTAATTCCCTCAGTTATCGGATATATTTAAAGTCATGGAGAAACTTTGCTTTCTAGCAAGAAGAACAAAATATTCATAAAGTTATGCTCTGATATTTGTTCATTTGTCTTCTCTGTTAGCAAAAAATCTCATGAACCACTGGATGGATTTGAATAAAACCTTTCTGTCAGTCAACAACTGATCCATTATAACCAGTTCAAGATGGCTGCCACAGCTGCTCAACCTTTGTAAACACAAAACATGGCAACAACACCATCAGTTTTACAGATACTGAACTAAATACATAGCTGACTGTAATCCTCATCACACACCAAGCTCGAACGGATCTTGTGAGATTTTTTAAAATTCAAGTATCAAATTGGAAAACTGTGGCATTCTTTAAAGGAATGTTGGTGTAATTCTTTTATAATGTTAATGTTGTTTTGCTCCTGATAAAAAATCTGATATCTGTAAGTTGAAAGGTTGAAGGGTTGAACATTGGAGAGCTGAAGAGTGAAGGATTAATGGTTGCTGGATGGAAGGCTGTTGGACTGAAAGTTGAAGGGTTGAAGGTTGATGGATTGAGGGTTGTTTGATTGAAAATTACAAGATTCAAGGTTGTTGGATAAATAGTTGCTGGATTGAAGGGTTGAATAATTAAATGTTGATTGATTGAATGTATAAGGATTAAATGTATAAGGATTGAAGGTACTGTATAGATGGATTGAAACTTGTTGAATTAAAAATTGATGG
>JBBPBX010076606.1:0-17072 GCA_038048925.1 Garcialebias charrua | reverse complement strand
CTTTTGTCTCCTCCAGGCTCGACTACTGCAACTCCCTGTTTATTGGAATCCCTGGCAAAAACCTTCAGAAACTTCAATATATTCAAAACAGTGCAGCAAGGATCTTGTTGAGAGTTCGCAAATTTGAACATATTACACCCATTCTCCATAACCTTCATTGGCTTCCTGTCGCCTACAGAATTCAGTACAAAACTGCTCTCATTACACATCAATGCTTACACGGAACTTCACCAGATTATCTGAAGGATATTCTTATTCCATACTCATCCACCCGCTCGCTGCGGTCACAGAACAGCAATCTCCTTCACATTCCGAGAACCAAATTAAGGACCATGGGAGACCGGGCTTTCAGTGTGGCTGCCCCCCGCCTGTGGAACTCTCTTCCTGACTGTCTAAGAGCCCCACAGTCTGTGGTTGACTTTAAGAGCGGCTTGAAGACCTTTCTTTTCGACCAAGCATACTCTACCTCCTCATGATTCTACTTTTGATCTTAGCTGATATTGTTATTGATTTTAATTGTTTTATTATTTGTTTTATTGACATTTAATTCTGTTGCTCCTTGTAGCACTTTGAGATTTTCATTAATGAAAAGTACGTTATAAATTGAATTCATTATTATTATTATTATTAATTAAACTCGTGTTCGTTGCTGCCCGAGTCCCATCAGATTTTCTAGTCTTCTGGTGTGTTGGACCAGCGATCCATGGTTTTATTATTTTTTTATTAACATATAAACATAGCATATGCAACGGCAGCGAGAGAAAATTCAGTAGGAGGCGGAGCTGAAGTCAAGTTCAGCAAACCACGGGGGAGCAGCCATCAGCAGAGGCCACGCCTCCAGCAAGAATTGTTTCTCTATAACAGAAAGTCCAGACCCTAGTCCGAAGCGAAGTGAAGGACAAGGGTCTGGTTTTAACCAGGCTAGGTTTAACCAGAAAAACACTGCGTTCTCCACTCGGTGTCAGCCAGATAACGATCAGTAACACAGCCAGTTTTACCTTGAAAGATGACTGTCGGTCAGCTGTCCAGGAATTAAGGGTCTCTGACAGAAAGTCCTGCTCGAGGCCATCACACAGAGGACCCTGGAGGCATGTAGTTTGGATCAGCGTTTGTCCGCGTCAGCCGTAGTGAGAAGGCGAGAGTCAGCTGGACCCAGTTTCAGAATAAAACCTTCGACAGAAAGGTTTTTGAGTTGGACCAACCAGGCGTTGGTCATTCTGACTCTACGATTTTCCCGTTGGCGATAAGGGATTGAAAACTGACAGTTTCAGCTTTTGGTTCCCGGAGAGAACCAGCTGTGTACTGAAGGGAGGTCTGTCACTACTCTCCTGAGTGCGGCAAAACTGTTAGTACTACAAGAGCTTAGTGTTCCTAATTCTGCCTTGAAAGATAAGATTAGAAAAGGAAGAGATATCAAGGAAAGTGTTATTTCATAGACTTGCCGTCCCCTCTGAAACTAAACAAGATTACTGCTTCTGTGTGGTTCAGAAACAAGAACATTTCATGACCCATTCAATTATTATCTGATGAGAACTTGTTTAAAACATAACTGAAAAAATGAATTGCTTCAAATTCAAAACATTTGCAAATATGATTCAGACAAGTAAAACAATGATGTTTTATCATCTTTAAACTATAAAGATTAGTTTAGTTAAATGAGATTTTTACACAGAAAATCCATACATGGCTAAAATCATATTGAAGGAGAAAATAGATCTGTCCTCCCTCCTCCTGTAACTTTGATAAACATTCTGATTATCAAAATGTGTAACAACTCTCAGTTAAGAGAACAATAAATCAAATAAAAAGAAGATTCTTCTGTTTATTATCTGATAAAGAAAAAGAGAATGTCTCTTTGAAAGGTTAAGGTGACCTGAGGTGGCCTAATTTCAGTTCTGAGTGGAACAAAGTTTTTGTCCCTTTAAAGGCCCATCAGAGGTCTGAGGTCCAAAATGATTTCCTTGATTAATTCACTCGAGGTGACCCTTACACATGTTTGTTTTTGGTCTTTTTTTTTTATCTGGTTGTATTTACAGTTGTTCTACTTTATTTTTACAAGTTAAGTTAGTTTTGAAGGTGTGAGCATGGGCAGATTTTCCTGTCAGCCTTATTTCTGCATTCTTGCACAAAAAGTATTTCAGTTTTACATGTTTGTTTTTGGTGTTTTTATAATCAGGTTGTATCTTACAGTTGTTCTACTTTATTTTTGCAAGCTAAGTTAGTTTTGAAGGTGTGAGCATAGGCAGATTTTTCTGCCAGCCTTATTTCTGCATTCTTACACAAAAAGTATTTCCGTTTTAAATGATAAAAAATAATTTTATCAGGTTGTAGTTACAGTTTTTCTACTGTTATTTATTTTTGCTTGAATAAATGTTGTTTGTTCGCATATTTCAGACTTGTTTGATGGGTATCACTGTCAGCTTTGCAACACAGGTGGTGTACTACTTGAACTTACTGTAGTTTAGTGGCTTCTAGTGTTATTTTAGGGCTCTCAAGACAGAATGTAGTGATAGATTTATAAAACAAAACAAACAAAAGATTAGTATGTATTTTTTATCGTCACTTATTGTTATCATGATAAAACCTAGCAATTATTGTGATAATTTTTTTAGTCCATATCGCCCATCCCTACTAGATAGCGATAACATAAATGATCCCCACAAATGCAAAGCCTAATGCAAAACTCAGAAGTCACCTAAATGGAATTTTTGGATTACTTTTTATTATATATTATTATGACCCCTGCTACTATTGATTCATTTGTTCATTTGTTTGTTTATTTGTACATCCGTCCATTCATTCATTTATTCATGGTAAATGGTAAATGGACTGAACTTATAGAGCGCCTTATCAAGTCCCTCCGGACCCCAAGGCGCTTTACACTTACAGACATTCACCCATTCACACTCACATTCACATACTGATGATGGTAAACTACATAGTAGCCACAGCTGCCCTGGGGCACACTGACAGAGGTCAATCATTCATTCATTCATTCATTCATTCATTCATTTTTGTTGTTAACCATAGGACATAAACTGTTGCACCGATCAGTCTGAAATTTGATAGGAATGTAGATGTGTCTGACTAACACTGCATCAGCAAACAGTTAAACGTTAGACCCCATATTTGACAAGGGAGCTCTATCTAAAAAGTGGGGTCTAGACATACAAAAATAGTTATAACTCAAAAACTATTCAACATAGGAGCTTCAGATTTTTATTTGTTATTTAGCTCTGTTGAATTGCTATCCATTTCACCCACCAATGAGTGCTCCCCACCTCCTCTGGACCCTTACCAAAAACAATTTCACCCTTGACCTAAAACGTGAAAGAAGCCTCTATTACAGATATATCCTCTTCATCAACCCCTCTGACCTCTGGCGTACCACAGGGATCTATTCTAGGGCCAGTCCTTTTCTCTCTTTACATGCTGCCATTAGGATCAATCATTGCACGTCATAACCTGTCTTTTCACATGTATGCAGACGATTTACAAATCTATCTGCCAGTCACTCCCAACCCCTCACCCAGTTCAAACACTCTTGTCAACTGCTTAAATGACATTAAGCACTGGCTCTCTCAAAACTTCCTCCACCTAAACACAGATAAAACTGAATGCATTTTATTTAGTGCTCCTGGTGACACCAACAACATCCTTCCCAGTCCCAGTGTTGGTTTTCCCCTCCCCCACTTCAACCCGGTGGTCAGAAATCTTGGAGTGCAGCTTGACTCCAACTTAAAGTTTGATAAACAGATCAGTTCTGTTGTCAAGACCAGCTTCTTTCAGCTCCGACTGCTCTCCAAAGTCAAGTCATTTCTCAGCCGTGGTGATCTGGAGAAGGCCATCCATGCCTTTGTGACCTCCAGACTTGACTATTGTAATGCTTTGTATGTTGGTATTAATCAATCCTCCATCTCCCGTTTACAGCTTGTACAGAACTCTGCCGCGCGCTTTTTGACCAACACACGAAAATATGAACACATCACTCCTGTCCTGTCCTCTCTACACTGGCTCCCGGTTCAGTTCAGGATACAGTTCAAGCTGCTCCTGTTTGTTTTCAAAGCTCTGAATGGACTTGCACCTCTCTACATCTCAGAACTTTTGAAAGCCCATCAGCCCGGCAGAGACTTACGATCTGCCAGTCAACACCTGCTGGAGGTGCCTCGCTCAAGGTACAAACAATGGGGAGACCGGTCATTTTCTGTTGCCGGCCCTAAAGCCTGGAACAGTCTCCCCCTTGAGCTGCGTGCCACCTCTGATCTGACTCTGTTCAAAACCAGACTGAAGACCCACTTGTTCAAAAAAGCTTTCAGTGTGTAACTTTTATTACTTTTGGTATTTTAATATGTAGCATTTTTTTATTTCCATTGCCTTTTTATTTCCACTTGTTCAAAAAAGCTTTCAGTGTGTACCAGTAACTTTTATTACTTGTGTTATTTTAGTGTTATTTTAGTATGTAGCATTTTTTATTTCCATTGCCTTCTTTTACTGCTGTTGTTTCCTATTCTATTTTCACTGATTTATTATTCCAGTTTATTCATCTTTTTATCCTGTCAAGCACCTTGGTCAATGCAAGGCATTGTAGGAAGGTGCTATACAAATAAAGTTTATTATTATTATTATTATTATTAGATATATAAGCCAAATACAGTATGCTCATACATAAAAAACATTTGTTTACTGTCGCCAATAACTGGAATGTCCCCACAAGATCACTATACAAAGAGTGTGTGTATGAGGGTGTGTGTCAGAGTGTGTGTTCCTGCAATACCGGGTCCTACCAACAGGGAGGCGATACTGAGTAAATTTCCAAACACACACTTAAGCACACTAAACATGTTTATGTCAATTTTGGGGACCACTCTAAAAATTGAACAGGACATTCATTAGACCTTGTTTTCATTGAAATTAATGAAATCCTTGTGGGGACCGGCATTTTGGTCCCCACAAAGATTTTGGTCCCCACACCGTGACTGTGCTGTCATATGGTGGTCCCCTCAATGCAATAAAGACACACACACACACACACACACACACACACACACACACACACACACACACACACACACACACACACACACACACACACACACACACACACACACACACACACACACACACACACACACACACACACACACACACACACACACACACACACCTCCATTCTGACTGAGGCCCAAGTCAAGTCAAATAATCTACAGGAAGAAGAAAATGGCAGGGAAGTTGAAGGAAGTTCAGCAGCGATAGAAACAGAGAGTGGGAGTGAGTCATGAGATTTGAGAGCTTTTGGATATTCAGCGAGTCTGGGTTTAATAGTTAGGGTTTAGAGTTTATTCAGTTTAACAATTTGAGTCAGAACTATGAGGCAAATTTTGAATACGAAGCTACAGCTTCTGTGTAATGTGGGGAATGGAGCTGCAGGTCCAGAAAAGGACAGATCTGCAGAGTCAGAACCTTCTTAGACAGAAGAGGCAGAGATGGAAAAAAGAAAAGAGTGAGACAGTGAAGACTTTTGACAAGGAAGTGAGAGATTCATTGTTTGTTTTTAGAAGTGGAAAAGTGCACAGACTGACATGCATTCCTGAATTTACTGCCTATAGTCATACTACTGTTTACCTTCACTGTTTACATTTATTAATACGGTTTACATTTACTACTACTGCTTTACATTTATTACTACTGTTTACATTTACACTACTTTTATCTACACTACTGCAGATACATATACAGCATTCTCTGACTAGCCTTATCTAAGGATGCCAAATGTGCCTTATGTGCCTCACTGCATATGCCACTTTGCCTATATACCAACATCAACTACCTCATACATATACTGTGTACATTAACTCATATGCTGCTGTGCCACTCTTTGCAAATGTCAATGCTAGAACCTTCAGTTTATTTTATAGATATACTTTTTATACTTTTTATACTACTATGCAAAAACTCAGGACAGTATTACACTTTTATTATTTCATTTTATGCTTATGTTCATTGGGTGTTTGGTGTTTCAGTGTTGGTGTAAATTTTCATACTTTTATACTATTATGAAAAACTCAGGACAGTGTTACACTTTTACTATTTTATGCTTATGTTTATTAAATGTTTTAGTGTTTAGTGTTTAGATGGTTACTGTTGCACCGAGGGACTGAGAGAAACGCAATTTCGGTCCTGTGTATGTCCTGTACATATTGCAGTTCTGACAATAAAGTTGACTTTGACTTTGACTTTGAATACACACCCTGGTTCCTGGCATGGCATCAGTCTTTGGTAATCATCAGCTTTGTGCTCGGGCATTTCCTTGACTGCTTTGTTTAAAGGTGTTGTGACATGATGTTGGAACTATGCATCTTTAGAAAGAGGAGCTACTCTACTTTGATTTTTTTGTACACAGATGCTTTGAATAACTAATATAGAAAAGTCTTCTTTAATAAAATAGTTCTCTGCAGTGCGTCACAGTTTTCGGGTGGAGAAAGGAGGGGTCAAACGCCAACGCATTTTATGACGCAATGGCAAGAATGCACCTTGTAAATAATAGCTGCGAATATAAGAACCGAGGAATTAAGCAATTTAAGTGAAGATTTGAGCAATTTGTCTTCAGTTTGGGAAGCCGAATTAGTTCGAGTAATGAACAAGAAACAGCTGGTTCTAATGTAGGTCTGCAGCCGTATTTATTTGAGCCTTACCGTTCACTGGCGATATTAGAACACCCAAATGCGACACAATGTACCGGCATTTTTCAAGTTATACAAAAGAAAATAGGCGATCTTGAAGACAATGACACTGCATGCTAATAGCAGCGGCAGAAGCAGCGGCAGACTGAAGTTCTGGTCCCTACTTCACATGACGTCACATGTGTAAGTACCCGGATGTCCCGTGACGAAACATGGCGCCAAGTTCAAAATCACTTAGAAACAAATTTTCATTGATTTATCATTTTGCTTGTAAAAACTAACATAGTTGAATGATACAACATATAAGGTTTTGTTTAACACTTGAGTGGCCTGATGTTTTGTTTAAAACAAATAACCATCACATTATATGACTGATTACCCCTTAAGAGCACTTGGGACTATGGGATTATAATGGGGGCGTATAAATCAGTATGACCGCATGTTCATGATGGTTAGCTTGGTATGTTGGGCCAAGGAACTGAAAACCAAACAGGCAGTCTCAGTGGAGCTGCAAAAAAAAAATCACCACTTTAGACTTTCTTATTTAGGTTGAAGTCCATCTCTGTCCAGGCCTTTATGTCCACACATTGATTAGGTTCTGACTCTGCAGATTATTTGTTCCTTTTCTCAAGGGAAACATAAATTTGACAGTCATCTGTGCCAAAGTGGAACACAACGCCATATTTTTCCTGACTTAAATGAAGTGTAGGGGGGAAAAAAAGACAGAAGAGGAGGGGAAGTAAAACTGAGCTGTTGTACTCCACATGAGAGAAGAGGAGGATACCAGTTTTATTTTATTTACAGTGATTACTCAGTGATTCATGAAATATGTAAAGATGAAACCATGTCTTGCACCTGCACATCGTTCTAGCTATTCAAACCAGAACCCTAAAAGCATGGAGGTCTGATTTGTGGGACGTTTGCATTTCAGAGTAAAACAAAAGCCTTTTGCTTATTGGTGTTCAGGGGAAATAAAGTAATTATGTGCCTTAGTGAAATACTGTGAAGATTCTTCTGCTTTTCTTTTGTCTTTCTTGTGTCTGCAGTCTATGTTTCTGTGGGATACGACTGTGCAATCCCAGGTGACTCACCCTCTTCACAACGTCTGTATTTGAGCCACCGTCTAGGTTAGAGTCCTCCCAGATGACACGCTCTATCCCATCCAGCCAAATAATCCCATTACACACAGGCATATCAGACAACAGGACGCTGCAGGGGGGCTTTGAAATCCTTCAGAAATAAAGCTGCAAAATAGATTCTTCCTTGCCAAGAGACGATACACGTACAAAAATGAATGTGCATGTTTTGTGCACATATGTACACAATATTGCCATGTACATAAACAAACACTTGTGTTCACACACTGGCTCCTCTTCTGGTGCACTCATCCCTCTTCCCACAGGCCACTTCGTTCCATCACATCACCCCCTAACAGTTGACACTGTCAGGAAAATGTCTCAAACATTAGTCAAAGTGTCACTGAAGCATTGGGCAATTTCAAGGTTAAGGTGTGTGCAAACATGGAAGTTCACGCAGCCGCAAATAGACTCATAGTCTCCAGTCAAGAGTAAAGAATCCATCTCCCCCTGGCAGGCATACTTTTTACGTTTTAAAATAGTGTGGGGGGGAATAAAAGTGGTGCTATAGCCCATACAGGCAGTAACCATGACAAAATATGCTGAAGAGTCTATAAGATGTGCTCGACTCCAGTGAGTCACTTTTCAGCATATACTATAGGCTTTCTGCCTTCTCATCTCGCTGTGTGATGCACTCAAAGCTGTGAGTATTGTGAAGTTGTCCCAGAGGTGCAGCTGCTGTCTCGTTTACGTGCACTTGCAGTCTTTGAGATAACCTTACAGATGCAGATTACAGATAGTCTTCCTCTCCTCCTTCCATACACAAGGAAAAGACAAAGTAGATAATTAGCAGGAGCTGTGTGAGGCATGTTACTATGGTTTCAGCAGAAAAGGATGTACAAATGTTGCATTAGAGACAAACAAAGTCATTTACTAACAAGACCGATAATGGCTCAGTTTCTATGGCTTGGCCTTCAATAAGAAACTCTCAGTGTTAAGTTTGTTACATGTAATCATTATTAACTTTTTTTTCCCACCAAACTTAAAAAAGGACATAATAATAATAATGATAATAATAATCATTTTATTTAAAAGCACCTTTCAAGACACCCAAGGACACTTCACAGCAAGAAACAATATATACTGTATATATATATATATATATATATATATACATTTATAGAAATCTACTGCAAAGTCATGAATGTTATGTGTCTTTTATGCATATGTGTTTTGTTGTTGCGTTCTGTTATGTACTTTGCAGGATTGCAGACGGCAGTCGTGTGTGTTTGCCTTGTGCTCTTTTTGTGGATAATTGTAATGTTTTGTAGTCTTACTTTCTGTCTTTCCTTTCTTTCTATCCTTGTAAAAGAAAAAAGAAAAAAAAGCATATCAGTGTGAGAGGATGGCTGTAAGGTGAGAAGGGAGGCCATCTATAAAAGGAAGAAAAAAAGGCATAATAATAATAATAATAATAATAATTTTATTTAAAAGCGCCTTTCAGGACACCCAAGGACGCTTCACAGCAAGAAACAAACACAGTTCAAACATCGGCAGGAACAAATAGAAATATAAAATAAATAAAGAATATAAAATACAAAATAATATAAAATACATTTATTAAAGTTAATGATGGTAAATGGAGCTTACTTATGCCCCTTTTCCACCGGTCGGCTCGGGTCGGATGTTACGTCATATGTGCGTCGCAGAGACCCCCTTTCATCCTTTTCCACCGGATATTCCGTGCTAAGCCGCGCGAGATTTCTTGAGATTTTCGGGCTGGTTTCAGAGGGGTACTGAGGCGAGCTCACCCGCTCCGGAAGTAGGAAGGAGGAGACTCGAGCAGTTTTCACGGAAGCGAGGGAAGTGATCACGGCAGGACTTTACATGAATAACACGGTAAAAACAATTATTATTTTTAAAATTTATAGCAAAGATGGGTCTTCAGCTGAACGTGTCCTTAATAAAATCACGTATTGCTCAAAACTGCAGGATTTTAAAAAGCAGGTTCGCCACGAGCAACACGCGGCGCGCGGGCGGCTTTATGTCTTTAAATGTAGCTCAATGAACAGATATAAAATATATTTCATAGCTGACTTTATAGTACGAGGGCTCCTGAGCTTAACCACGCTTTAATATTGTCACGTAGTGGTCAAATATGCTGCATTTAAAGTAGTTTCGCTTTGACTCCTTCCAAAACTGTGCTTGCACAACGAAAATAAATTATAAAAATTCGAATTTTATTTCAAATAACTCCAACAGGATACATTTAGTATATGAACATGTTGTGATCACACTAGATTTTTTTGAAAAATATCAGCTATGTGGTTTTTGATAGAATTGATAATATGTGATACAAAGTACAAGGGAGAAAATTAATGGAGGTAGCTTGACACATTTATGTCTATAAAACATTGAATTTTATTTCAAATAACTCCAACAGGATACATTTAGTATATGAACATGTTGTGATCACACTGTGTTGTTTAAAAAAAAAAAAACAGTTTCTGGACTAAATTAATCACATTTTTCTTTTACAGTCAACAGAAGAAAATCACCAGAATTCAACAACCTGTGTCATCTTCTGGAGGAAGACGTGAGACACCAGATGGAAATTTGTTACTTCTGTTTGTCACTTCAAACTTTTCCTATTAAACGTTATATTTTCTTAAGTGGTGTCCTCGAACATTCAATTTCCTAAACTTATTTTATAATGTGAAGTGTGTATTGTGTTTAAATCCATACTGGAAGTTAAGAGAACTTTCCATTTGCATTTGACCTTTAAAGAATCATAAGATAAAGATTATTAGAATCTGCTCAACTGTTATTACGTTATAAATTATTTGGTTCTAGGATGAAGTCATACAAAAAAAGTCAAAAATTAAAAGTGGCCAAAGTCCTTTGGACAGTTTAAAGTTAAAGAATTCACAGACCATCCATCTACCATCTACCACCCAGCAGCAACTTTACCAGGGAAACTCTGGCAGTTTCAAAGATCACAGTGTGATGTTTTAAATCAACTTTATTTATAAAGCACATTTTAAAAACCACAGGGTCAACCAAAGTGCTGTACAATAACATAAAAGACAAGTTAATTAAAAACTATAAAAAGCATACAAAAATAAATACATATACCAGTCTTACTGCAGGTGTGTTAACATGCCATAAAAGATAAGATCACGTGTTAAAAGCCAAGGAATAAATGTGTGTTTTTAAATAAGATTTAAAAAGTTTTGAGGACTGTCAGCAGCAACTGCTCAGCTGATCTGAGATCGGGGAGGGCAGGAAGGTTGAAGCAGCTCAGATAAATATGGTTTTGCAACTTTATCAAGCACCTTGTGCATAACTAAATAATAAAATATGCTTTAATACATCTTTATTGTAAAAATACTAAATTGGAAAATACATGGGTTTAAAGAAGGCAACAAGGTAGGATTATGAATTGGGTTTAAAGATTACAGCTCATGAGGTACTCATTATAGCATGACATCTCTTTCACAACATTCTGTCAAAGCCTTTATTGTGTTCTTCTTCTAGTGGTGGCTAGTACTGTAGTAAATAGCTTGAGGGAACACTACTGCCACCATGTGGTAAGACGAGTAGGATTCTGGACCCCGCCCACAGAAGGGGTACAAAAAAGCTGTGGAAACAGAACATAGATGTGACCCGACCCGAACTGAGCCGACCTGAGCCGATCCAACCCGAGCCGAGCCGAGCGGTGGAAAAGAGGCATTATATAGCGCTTTCCAGCCCCCTTTGAGGGGCCCCAAAGCACTTCACAGTACCAACCATCCACCCATTCATACACACATTCATACACCGGTAGCGGTAGACTGCCTTGCAAGGCGCTGCCTGTCCTACCGGGAGCAACTTGGAGTTAAGTGTCTTGCCCAGGAACACAACGAGGTATGCTGTGACCGGGGATCGAACCCGGGACCTTCTGGCCCTGAGCCGGCTGCCCTGCCTCTACACCATCTCGGCCCAGAGTTTGATAAGCGAGTCTAAAGAGATGTGTTTTCAGAGCAGTCTTGAATAGAGAAAGGGAAATGTATAAAATAATTGTTGATTAATATTGGCATGATATAGATAGATACTTGAACTAAAAATCAATCTTATCCATCCTTCCTTCCACCCATATTCTTCACTCACTTGATCAACTTCAGGATCACCAGGAGCTGGTGCCTGTTTGCCTGTAATGTTGCCATTGCAGATCTAGTTTCAGTCACTTTGGCTCTTTCCGTAATTAAATAAATGCATGTGGAAGTTGTCAGTTGTTCACAGATTTTGCTTACAATTATTCAATTTTCACATTTATGAAGTTCATGGACAGTACCTCTAAATGAAACTTATTGTGGGCAGAGGGACTTTATGCAATGAGGTGCCCTTAACCCTCCAAGAAGCGACAAGTCTGGTTATCTTAACCTATCCTAGACTACGTTGACTGAGGCCTCACCCTGGAGCAAGGTCTGGGGCAGGAGCATCTGTTGCTGGGGTTTGATCCATTAGAACTGGTTGAGCACCAGTGTGTCGGCGAATGGTATAAAATGGTCATCTCGGTCAATAAAATGGAAAACTTTAGATAAGGGATACAAACAACAGTCTTAACTAGACTTAAGAAATCTCTCCTACATTTTCATTCTACAGACTTCACATCAACGAGGAGCTAGAATGTTACAGTTCAGTGAACACGAGACCTAAGCAAAGTGAAATGAAAAGTTCCAAATTACTGATATGAAACAACATGCTCAGCTCTCCTCTGAACCAATAAGCTTTACTCTGCACGTGCAATAAAAGCGGCTGTGCACGCTCAATATCCTGAAAACTGTACAAATCCTCCTGGAGTCCAAGAGGAAGCACACAACGAGAAACATACTTCTTACAATAATCACATTATTTTGGAAATCTGAAAGAGAATGGAAATGACCAATGACTGATCCAGTAATGGACAGTCAGGTCGTCAGTTTCAAAGACTCTTTGCCCTCTATCCAGAGGACTTCATCAGTCTGAGGAGTCCCAAGTAAACAGTTTTTCCCACTAAGCAGTACGCTCCTTTAGTGGACCAACCAGTTTGCTGGTGATAAGATGGTTTCTGGGGGCTGACCTGTCCCCCGTCGGCTCCTCCCAGGCAGGCAGCCACAGCCAAAGTGGTTCAAGACATAAAAGTTCATGCTCAATCATCCAGGTACAAAATCCAATATGGTCAGTCAGGTCATACGGTCAGTTTCTTTTTTGTGGAAAGACATTTCGCCCTCTATCTGGAGCGCTTCATCAGTCTGAGGAGGACTGTGGAAGTCACTGACTAATATTACAGAAATAAATCCTTTTAGGATGAGAGTAAAAACTGAGCAAGTAAAGACGTTTTAAAGAACAAGCTTCTGAACCGGAACAAGTTCAAGAATTTGCATTTTAAATCCCAGACAAAAGTTTAATGGGGTCAAACTTCTGTAACTTCAACCTCCTGTTTATTTCCCTCTTTCTTCAACGAGTGTTTAAACAGAACAATATTTGAACATTTGCCTTGATTAACTACACCACCAGGAGCGACAGTCTTCATCGCCACAGAGCTCCTCCAAATCCTTCTTAATTAGAACGGAGGACACTGCCTCGGCTCAGACGAGCGAACCTTAAATTCATCTTCAAAGTAAATAACTCAGGATGGCTTGTCGAAATAAATGCAGGCACAGCCAAAACTCTGAATCCATTTTTGGGACTGTTGCCTCAGGATATGATAAAATAGGTTCAACTTTAAAATGTTTAAATTACAAGCAGCTCATATGGAGTCTCTCCATTCAGTTTGCACATCATTTGTTTCTTCATATTATTTATATATTATTACTGTTAGATTTGTTTGAACTGTTCCCTTTATGTAGGCCTTTTCAGCAGATAATGAACATTAATTACAATAAAAGTGTTTGATCAGTAAGAGTAAATTAAAATATAAGTGTGGTTGTGGAGACACAAATAAAAATCTACTTTAATAAATCAGACTTTTGCTATGAATGGAAGTTATTTTCAATTTAAAATCTTCTGAAAGGTGTGGATCAGATGAGAACACGACTGGTAAAAAGCAAAGATGATCACATTTTCTCAGCTTTTTAAAACTTCAGTTGAGGAATTATATATTTTGGATATCTAGACTCTTGTTTTGACGTGTTCTGCTTTATAATGCTAACCCACGTGTAGGCAGAGGCAAGAGAACAGATGTAAAATATTAATTTGACAGGAGCAAAAAGCGAACGGGGCATCAAAACTTAGGTGAACACAGGAGATGAGGAGAGAAGCAGACACAGAACATGACATCCTTCAAAAAACCCAAGAACAATGCATAAATACAGAAACTAATGAGACATGATGACAAACACCTGAGCTGATTGGAAACGGAGACAGGTGCAATAGGAGCTGAATAAAAAGGAAGTGGACACAGAGGTGCATGAAAATAAAAAAAATAAAAAGACAGAACAGAAACCCCACAATTTGCTGTGCTGACTTGCAGCTTGTTGGTCCGTTCTCTATCAAATTAAGACGAATAAACTTTAATACTGCATGAAAACAGAGTCACTAATATTGTAAAGTTACACAGTCCAAAATTAAAAGAAATATATTTGGCTTATGCCTTTCATTAGATTAAAAAAAAAAGTGGGTATTTTTTTTTTTTTCCAAAGTCATATTTGATTTGGAGAAGGAATCATCTGTAAATGTTTTAACTGAAGAATATTTTAATTAATTAATTTATGACTGAGTTAACTTTTCCGTTTTTGTTGTGAATGTTCTGTAACCTCTGTGTGCTGCTGCCAGTCTTGGCAAGGATTCTCTTGCAAAAGAGATTTTTAATCTCAAAGGGATTTTCCTGTTGAAATGAAGTTTAAATATTTATACATTTACAAATGTCATAGTTCCAAATTAACATTTAATTTACAAGCTAAATATTTCATTTACAAACTAAATACTTAACTTGCAAGTTAAATATTTAGTTAGTGAACTAAATATTTAGGTATAAATTAAATATTTAATTTCCAAGCTAAATATTTATTTTCAAAACTAAACATTTAATTTTGAAACTAAATGTTTAATTTCCAAGCTAAACATTTAATTTCCAAACTAAGCATTAAAGTTTATAAACTAAGTTTTTAATTAGCTAAATAAATATTTGGCTTAGACCTAAATACAGTATATATTTTACAAACCAAACGTTGAATAAAAAAAATAGTAATTTGCTAAATAAATATTTACTTCTGACCTAAATATTTACCTTACAAGTTAGTATATTTAGGTCCACATTAAATATTTAGCTAGCAAAATAAATTTTTAGCTTAGAAATTTAATGTTTAATTTGGAACTTACATTTTTAGCTTGGACAATATATATTAAATTCATACCTAAATATTTAGTTCACTAACTAAATATTTATCATGTAAATTTAAATATTTAGTTTGGAACTATGACATTTATAAATGTATGAATAACATTATGAAAATATGACTGAAAAAAACAAACTTTTTTAATGAAACACTAAATAAAACACAATATTGCTTTTAATTTTTGACTGTGTAACTTCACAAATGGCGCCCCATACCCTCATGGTATACTTTACAGTCACCTGAAGCACATTAAAACTGTGCATTCTTCCAGAGGAGCTTTGCTCAGACATAAGTGAGTACTTTTTTGAAAATGTTAACTTTGTAAATACAACTTTTACCAGGTTCAAACTCAATCAGATGAAAGATGATGAGTAATGGCTGCACCAACCAATCTGTAAGCTCTTTAAATGTGCTCAATGAATCTCATAGACTGACATCTAAAAATCCTAAAGTAAAAAATATATTTCTTTATACTGATGATTGTATGTTCTTCAATTAAAATTTTGTGAGCGACTGCAAAAACCATGTGCGCTTATCCTTAAAAACAGCTGAGGTGACAGAAAATAGGTCAGCAATGTTGGCGTTTATAAAAAGTTTTTTGGAAAAGGGAAGTCCAACATTTCTGATGTACTGTATTTGTCTGTATTTATGCTCATATTTGTTGAGTGAAGCAGAAAGATAAATGTAAAATGTTTACAATGACTGTGAACCTGCATTTCAGGATTGGCTTCAACATCTCCGGGAAACTATTGGAGTAAATATGATCAAACTGCACCATTTAATATGGATCAGGATCAGCTTTTTATGTTTGATTTCATACTTTGCAATGAGTATCTTCATCCTTTGATGTGGGTGTATTTTTTCATATGTAACTTTATTTCCAGGCATTTGTATCATCTGACAAACATTCATGATCGTTATTGTAGAAAACACAAAACCTGCAGAACAATCTGGACGTGTGAGGACGGAGGCAGACATGAACACGTCTCGCAGAGTGGACCCCTGTGTTCTGGTTGGACCTCTGCAGCATGTAAACTCAATGATTTCATTGTTTCTTACCAATATGCTGCCAGTGTTTTCACCACTGGGGGTGGCTGAGCCCGAAACAATCGACAACATCACGTGATTTCTGGTTCAGTGGGCCAATATGAAAACATCCAGAGAGCTAAAAATATCCAGCATATGTTCGTGGCTGCAGGTATTTAGTTTCCACACTCGGCGTGTGACAGGAGCTGTCGCCGAGGGTTTGGATCTGATTCATGTGCTGCTCTGCAAACTGAGCTGAAGCAGAGATCCATCCCAGTCAGCTCACATCCCACATTTAATTATCTTATTTTAAAATGTCTTTGACAAGAACAACATACGCAACTGTATCACTCTGCCATATCCTTTAAATAATCCACATCACTCGCTGCCTCTAATGTATGAGTTTAAATGTTGGTAAATACCAGATTTATGGGTCAAACCCAAATAACTTTTAATACTATATTTGTAAAATTTAATGAGTTATAGTTACTGTCATGTCTTGTTTTAACAGTTCATTACTTTAACGGTTTCAGTTGATTTTGTAGTCTGCATGTGTTATCAGTGCACAGCACTTTAGCCAAAGGTGTTGTTTTCAAAATGTTTTCTGAATAAAGTTGTATTTTATATGTTTATATCCAGCATCATCTCCCCACTTAAAGTTTCTTATTCACAGTTCTTTTCCATTTAAACTGCCCTGAAAAATTAACTGCAGATGTTCCTTGTTGAAAGAGTTTCATCATGATCAGCCACTGCTGAAAGTCAAGTCAACTTGATTTAAAAAGCACATTTAAAACAACTGTTAACAAAGTGCTTAACAATAAAAATCAATCAGAGTAGTTTAATGATTTTTAAAAAATTAATTAAAAGCAACAAATGAGCAGCCGTGATGATCTGGTTCTGTTCACTTCGGTTTAAGTTCTCTGCACGTGGTT
>JBBPBX010076605.1:0-17072 GCA_038048925.1 Garcialebias charrua | reverse complement strand
CCCTCTCATCGCACAGGCTCTCTAGTTTAAATTAGGGTACTGGGAGGATGGCTGAGGTGCGTGATGGGCAGGCTGAGGACAATTCCTTTTAATGTGCCCTGAGCTGAAGCAGTTGAGACACAATCTGAACAGCCTGCAGTGCGAGTGTGTTGTATGCTCCTCAGAGCAACAAACTCTGCATGGAGCTTGTTGAGGACGTTTAGAACCACGTGTGTAACTCCCCATATGTTGACCATGTTGTTTCGTAGCAAGAGAAGCTGCACACAAAGACAGAACTTTATCAAACATCTCTGCCATCTGATGAGGTGGTTCAACTCCTGAACTGGGGGAAAAAGTTGGCTTGGATGGACCTGCAGTCTGAAAGGGTGTAGATTGTGGAGCAACATGCTGCTGTGGCTGCTGATACAAGGGACCTGAAGCTAAAGAATGATCACACGCTAAAGCAGCCTGGGTAAAATGGACAGCAAACGGTGTTGCATCGGCTGGCGACGCAGCAGTGGGTGATTGAGCACCAAGCTGAGGGAGACAGGAGAGAACCACAGGGCCTGTAGATGAACCAACAGCCTTGTTCATACTAACCATCGGTCTCCTAAGACTCACAACATGGTTATCAAGGCGACCCTGGACCTCAGCAGCAGTCCACTCCTCAACAGGTTTCAGCTGGAAGGAAAGAGCTAGACCAGGATCAGGACAGTGGTTGATGAACATGGTAACAACTTCAGCTCCTGGATCCTCCACCTGCTTCCCCCTTCTACGCAAACACTCATCAGCTGCTTCAATAGACTTGTTCAGTCTGATCCAGTAGTCCATGGCTGTCTCTCCATCAGCAGGCAGGATGTTATAAAAGTCTCTCATTGGCAAATTGGAGAAGATCAGCTCACCAAAGTTGCGTTTCAGAATATCAAAAACAGTAGAAACTAACTTGTCACTACATGACTGAGGCTGGCAGCGGAGCGACACCTGGACCACATCTCTGGCTTTCCCAGTAAGTCTGGATGTGATGATTTCACACATTTCTACAGGGTTCACACATTTTATTCTTGACAGATAACATGTCATCAAACCCTCCCATTCCTGGATGGAGAAAGTGTCAGTGTGATCACCTTTGAAATATGGCGGTGCCCTGATATCAGACTGAACAACAACCCTCATTTGTGACTGATCGGTCGGGATGCTGGGTTGGCTGTCAGCAACCTGAGACTGGTTCTGTGGGTTTAGGCCACTCAGGTTTGTCGTAATGGCATCCCCAATCTGCTTGGCTAAATCAGCAATCACCCCACTAAGAGCCTCAGTAGAAACAAGTTGGCTGAGGTCAGACCTTGCATTACCAACGGGTGTAGAAGCAGCAGCAGGGACAGGTGGGTGGTTCAACTCAGACTTATCAACAGAACATTCATATGCACTAGGAGGCATAGGCCTCCCCCTCCCAAAGGACATGTAATGTTGACCCCTCTCCAAACTAAAAGTGACCCTCCGGTCCACTTCATCACCCACAAAAGGTACCTCAGTGTCAAACATTTCAACAAACAATAACAGATAAAAATCACTAAAAAGAAAAATGCATTAAAAAAAGAGATATCAAAGATAAAGTGAGACTACAGATTCCCAGTCTAAAAGCAAATTAGTCACAAGAGCTCACATGTATCAGTAGGCAAAATAAAATAAAAATGAAAATAGGATCAGTCTTTCCCACAGACAAGGTAAAAAAACCTTTATAAAAGTAAAAATATGCAGTCTTTTTTTCTTTTCCCTATTTCCCTGCCTCCCACGTCTGAAACGAGGTGCACAAAAACACAGCAGCAGAAATAGTAACGGTTGTCAGGATACAGCGAGCCTGCCAGTCACAGCCCAGGGCAAAGGCGCGCAGTGCAGCGAACCAGGCGTGGCGAGACTTCAAAGGCGGGAAGAGCTCAGCGTCGCAGGTGCAGCTCTGGGCACGAGCAGCAGCGGAGATTCAACGACACAGCGGGTCGAACGGCACCAAGTGTAACCGGATCCTTCCTGCGTTGTGCTGGTTTTATGGATTTAACAGACCGTGACACGGTTTATCTTTAGTCAGGATAGCGGTTTATTCTGGTGAAATAACACACACACAACACCGTGTTACCGACTGCCCTGTTCCAAGTCTCTCCCACAAGACAACGTGACAAAAGGGCGAATAAACATTCTTATAAAACATACCTGGTGAAATAACACACACACAACACCGTGTTACCGACTGCCCTGTTCCAAGTCTACACAAAACAAAAATGCATGAAAATTAACTTAATGAATCTATAAATAAGCTGAATATATTTACATGACAAATAAACAGCACGTACCTCTCCCACAAGACAACGTGACAAAAGGGGAGAGTCTCAGGAGCGCAACCAATTTAAAGACAAAACCACAGAAGAAGAAATAAAAGGGAGGGGCTTCTGATCTTAAAGTAACACGGCTAAAATAATGACAGTGGTGTTTCAGTCAGGTAATAATACAATAATACAACAATACAAAAATACTTTTTGTGTAATTATAACAAAAGAGAAGTACAACCAGGTTACACCTATAGCAACATAACAAAGGAACAGCTCAGGAAACCCAAGCCAACCCTAACTATAGGATTTATATCTTGATTAGGGTTGGGCATCGAGGATCGAGAATTGTTTGGAACAGGGACTAACTGTCCGGTTTACCCGGAATCGTTCAAAATATTTATTTTCTATTCCTATTTTCGATGCCTAGTCCGCCACCCGGAAGTTGAAGCCACCCGTCGAACACCAACAAAGAAGAAGCCGCTCCCCGAAAACCATTTATATAAACAAGGTAAAAGTTAGAACCACACCTCCTCCTGAGGTGGATCAGTCTTATCTGTTTTACATGGACAGTCACGGTAAGTTTTTTTTAGAGAGAAACTTTAGAGAGAAACTTCCGTTGAGACACACCACACAGAGAACAAAGAACAGAAGGGAGAAAACACAACTTTGAAGAGACACTACAAAGCCTACACACTTCTCTGGACTTCAGAAAAACTCCAGAGACACATTTCTTCACTTGACCTCAAAGAAGAATACTTCCTAGCGAGACATCCTAGGAAGAAAGAAATTAGAAACATCTGCAGACATCTCAAAATGGGAAGGAAAAATACAGAACACAACCAGAACCAGGCTGGCTTTGACTCAAGAGCTGTCTGCCAGACAACCATAATCACACTGCAGAGGAGCAATAAATCCCAGCTGACTTCCAGAGCCAGTGGCCGGACCTTTGTCCTTCCAATCGATGACCAGTGAACATGAAGAGACTTCAACCTCTCAGCCACCGGAACATCTCAGGCCTTGCTGGTATCATTTTGCAGCTGTCAGAACCATTCCTGATCATCTACATCCTGGTAGGACATAGACTTCAATGTCGTTCTGGTGACCCTACATCACAACTTATCAGACAAACTATTGATCACCTTAGACACAATTTTGACCAATTCACAGTAATTGCACACCTAAACTCCAACATAGTTCAGCTTAGAAACAAACCAGTCCTGTCTGCCTTTTAAGTTCCTCATCATTTAGAACAGAAAGGCAGCAAGGCTCGCAGCATTGGAGCAGGGTTCAAACTGTTTTATCAAGGTGTGGATAGAAAGAGAAATGGAGTAGGGGTGGTCCTGAAGGAGGAGTTGGCAAAGAATGTAGTAGAGGTGAAGAGAGTGTCAGATAGGGTGATGTACCTGAAGGTAGAAGTAGAAGGTCTGATGCTAAACATTGTCAATGGTTATGATCCACAGGTTGGATGTGATGGGGAGGAGAAAGATACATTTTGGAAAGATTTGGATGAAGTGATAGAGAGTAGGGGTGTAACGAGATCTCGTTGTACGAGATCTCGCAATATTAAACTCCTGCGATATCTCTCGTTGAGAGGTAACGTTGTCTCGCGAGTTGCTAATGCTAGCAGCCCCTAGCAAGTCAGCGTCACGGACAGCATGGCTTCGCCGGATGAAGTTGCTATAGAAGACGCCCCAACTACTGATGGAGGGTTCCGGTGCCGCAGACACCTCTACATTGATGGAGGGTCCCGGCGCTGCCGACGTTGCTCCAGATGTAAAGACACACTTGTGTAAACACCGGTGTGACCAGTGTTGCCAGATAGAGTCCCACCCACCCAAAGCACTCTTTACCCGCAAACAGACAGTGTAAGTGACAAAAAGACAGGAGAAATAACTGGAAGTGGCAGAAATGAAGATGCTGAGGTTCTCCTTAGGAGTGACAAGGATGTATAAGATTAGGAATGAGATCATCAGAGGTACAGCAAATGTTGAACAACTGGGAGATAACGTTAGGGAGGCCAGACTGAGATGGTTTGGACATGTCCAGAGGAGGGACAGTGGGTATATTGGTAGAAGGATGTTAGAACTGCAACTGCCAGGAAAAAGACAAAGAGGGAGGCCAAAGAGGAGCTACTGTATATGGATGCAGTTAGAGAGGACACAAAGGTAGTTGGAGTGAGGACAGAGGATGCAGATGACAGAGAGGTGGAAGAGGAGGACTCGCTGTGGCGACATCTGAAAAGGGAAAAGCCAAAAGAAGAAGAAGATTAATTAAAACTTAGATTCAACATCATTGGATGTTCAGTTAAATTTGCCATGCATAATTTTCAACAGATTATTATTTTATAATAAAATAATTGTACATAAAATTCAACTGAATTTGTGATTATTTTGGCATATCTGTGTGTATTAAATGATTAGTAATGCCCTTTATTAAGGCTAGGCGCCTGACCACGGCCAAAGATGGTAAATATATAGGCAGTCAGACAAAGGTTTGGCTGAGGAGCCTGTTGTGTGAATAAAACACCATCAGACAAGAAATAAGTTTAAGTTATTATATTGCATATACTTAGGAAGGTATTTATAAAAATAATATTTGTAATAATAATACTTCTATAAGAGTATAACCAATAGACAAAATACACACAACAAAACAGACCCTGATTACACCTAAGAGTTCTCATTTTTTTCCTATTTTAAATCAGTTCTTGAATCCCGGATTAATAATGGTCCATCAATCAATAATCTGGTAGTTTGTAGTTCATGATCCAGTGTAATACGTCAAGAAAACAAATAGTTTGGTGCAATTTAAGTCCTACCGCAAAGCTGCGGTGATCCGGTAGCTCGCCATCCTAGGTGGGAACAGGGGGTGAAAAAACCCCTGACCCAAACAAGGTCATAACTAAAACAAAAATTAGCATTACTATACTGTATAAACAGGACTAAACATTGACAAAAAACAAAAATAAAATAATTATATTCCAGCAAGTATTTTTCAAGAATCATTCAAATGAACTTCAATTCAAAGATCACATCAACAGTACAGATCACACCAAAGTTTCAGATCAAGTCAAGGTTACAGATCAAATTAAAGTTACAGATCCAGTTAAAGTTACAGATCCAGTTAAAGTTACAGATCCAGTTAAAGTTACAGGTCAAGTTAAAGTGCACTTCCAAGTTGTATCCAAGTTTAATTCATATAAGAGTCAATTAAGCTTAATTTACTTCAGTATTGTTTCAATAAACAAATAGTAATTTATTTTGTTGCGCAACTCCAAAGAAATTAACAAATTCCAAATTTCTATAGGCCGTCAACAAATTGAATGAAAACTAACTAAAATTATCCTAAAAGGATGAAATTACAAAAATACAAGGATTTATTTAATACTTTACGGATATGTATTCTATTCGGCCACAAAATTAACAAAAAGAGAATAATCTTTTAATCACTAAGACCACTTTTAAATCTCAAATACATGGATAGAGTGGGCGTGTCGCCACTGCATTTCTATTTTATAAAAGGAACCCAAGGACTTAAAACAAACAACTCACCGTCAAGTGGTTGACAAAAGACACCCAATACAATCCTCCGGTCGTGTTAATTTAGCTTGATACAGCGGGTTTCTCCCATGATTTAAGAAGACGACGAGTTTTCCAATCAGCTAGCCACAGCGACAGCAGCACAACAATGACGGAGCACCCGAGTTCACCTTTGACCCAGAATTTAAAGCGTGCCGTCCATTTGTCCTTTCAAAATAAAATATGGGTTGATTATTTTGTGCAGGTTACACTTAACTCATAGATGATAGTTATCAATGTATTCACAGCCCCCATTCCTCTACACCACAAACACTGTTTATACTAGGAGTGGTTTGCTGCTGACCTCAGTGTGGGATGTTGTGGGTCGGTGGACAGAATACTTTGAAGACCTCTTCAATTCCACCGGCACATCTTCCACTGAGGCAGCGGAGCCTGGGGATCACCCAAGTGGTTAAAGAGGAACTAAACCCCGGTCTAAAAACGTGTTTACGGTGACCCCTATGGGGTTGAACAGAGGAATTGCACCTTAATTTTCTTATTGGTCAAGGACGTTCACTCTGACGTGTCTTGTACACTCTGACATCACAAAGGTGGTTCAAGCAGAGCCAATCCCCTGCAGAGATGAGAAGGTCCTGCAGCATTCATACCTTATATGGAAGTGCCACATTTCACTCCTGACAAGCGGTTTTATTTTTCTTTTTTTTTTTTTTTTTTTTTAAGCCTTTGGTTTTGGATGGAATGGGTGGAATAGATAAATACATCTACATGTTTATCCTTTGTTGTTGCTTGGTGTATGTTGTTGGCTAGAGGTTTAATTTGTTTTAGGTTGTTGCTGGTGGAGGCGTGAACAAAAGCACAACTCTACCTCCTCCCCTTCTTGTCTCTCGACACGCCCATTTTGATTGTGATTTTGAATCTGCTTAGGGGGGGAAGTTACCTTCTCAGCCTGTGTTTAGTTGCTCTTTAAAACAGGGCTACCAACTCTCACGCAGTGACCGTGAGACACACGCATCCGAGTGGTTTCACACGCTCTCACGCCGCATTCACATTTCTCACGCTGAAACTGACAAAAGTCAAAATCTCAACTCCGTTCCACTTCCGTATTGGGAAAATACATGAGTCCGCTCCACGTTTTCACCACAACCCTTGGTGTTTTGCACAAGAAAATCCACGTTGTTGTTATCAGTCCGTATTTTTGCTCCAACCTTCCATCTTACCTGCAGTTTGCAGAGCAGAAAGTAACTCACGGAGCAAGAGCTCGGTGTGTGCGGCAAATTGAAGAAAAAGAAAGAGGAGGTGAGTCGGTAACATTATCAAACATGAAAGGAAAAACGAGGTGGCTGGAGCAGAGAGGGAAAGTGAAGAATATTATGCTTTTATATACTTTACTGATTGAAACTATTTTACAAATGGTATAAATCGCAATTGTTTTTATGTGCTATAATCAAGTGTTTATCATGTGTTAAGTGCCTTAGAACACATAAATCCATAGTAAAACATACACAGACACATTAAACTTTTCTAAACTGATTTAACTAAAAAGCTCCTCTGTGGCAGGGCCCCAGGGGTGGATGAGATTCGCCTGGAGTTCATTCAGGCTCTGGATGTTGTAGGGTTGTGTTGGCTTATATGACTCTGTAATATTGCATCGACATTGGGGGTCGTTCCCCTTGATTGGCAGACCGGGGTGGTGGTCCCCCTATTCAAATAGGGGGACCATAGGGTGTGTTCCAGCTACAGGGGATAACACTCTTAAGCCTCCCTGGTAAGGTCTATTCAGGAGTTCTGGAGAGGAGGGTCCATCATACTCTGGTAGGTGAAGGAAAATACACATGCTTAGATGGTCTATATGTTAATCTCATTCTGAACTAATACACACCTGTTATATAATTAATAAATAGGTGTTCTATAATCAAGGTATTTACAATGGTTTTACAAATGTTCATGCAATTAAACAGCATTATAATGCACACTTTTAGATCCAGCAAAGAGAGGGTTAACAGCTCTTGGGAGCAGAGATGCACTTTGTGTTTTGCTTTGGCCGACACAGACTTTAAGGGGGATGGGACACACATTGACTTCTGAGCACTTATAAAACAAACACACACTTGGTCATCAATTAGTGTACACACACTTGGTCATCAATTAGTGTAACTGGACATGAATTACATGAATTTACATTAAAGAGAATACACTAAACACATGGATCTGACCCTTTTCAAAAGAGCTGGTTTTCAGAGCAGACCTCTGTCCCAGCCATAAAATCTCCAAGGCCGTAAAACAGATAAACAAGGGAGCTCCAAGGCTCCTTATCAGGCCCTAAGCCAATGAGAAACGAGAAAAGCCCAAAGCTGCACTTTATGCTGCCAAGAAGAGCCAGACATCTTCAGCACTTTTTGAGAACAGCGCGTCGGACAGGTCGGTGCTCAATATGGCTCACAATAATTTGTGCACAAATGATTGTTTATGCTGTAACTCTGTTAACCTGTAACCTGTGTTGATCCAAATAAATCTTGATCTTTTTCACATGAGAGACTGGTCATTCGAACACAGTCGTAATGACGACTTCATACTCCATACATTGGGAGTATGGGGTACCAGGCCCTTTTATATGGGCTGTTAGATTCCTGTATAACCGGTGTCAGAACTTGGCAGTAAGTCGGGCTCACTCACGGTGAGAGTTGGACTCTGCCAAGGTTGACCTTTGTCACTGATTCTATTCATAACTTTTATGGATAGAATTTCTAGACACGGCTATCATGTTGAAGGGATTTGTTTTGGTGGCCTTATGATAGCATTTCTGCTTTTTGCAGATGATGTTGTTCTATTGGCTTAATCAGGCCATGATATGATGCCTTCGCTGGAGCGGTTTGCAACCGAGTGTGACGCAGCCGGGATGAGGATCAGTTCCTCCAACTGACGACATGGCCTTGAGTCGGAGAAGGGTAGAGTGCCCTTTCCGGGTCAGGAGGTCCTGCCTCAAGTGGAGGAGTTTAAGTATCTTGGGGTCTTGTTCACAAATGAGGAAATAATAGGTGGGGCATCTGCAGTGAAGCGGACGCTGTACCGGTTTGTCGTGGTGAAGAGAGAGCTGAGTCAAATGTTGAAGCTCTCAATTTACTGTTCGATCTATGTTTCTACCCTCATCTATGGTCATGAGATTTGAGCTGTGACCGAAAGAACAAGATCTTGGATACAAGCGGCCAAAATGAGTTTTCTCCGCAGGGTGTCTGGGCTCTCCCTTAGAAATATGGTGAGAAGCTCAATTATCCAGAAGGGACTCAGAGTACAGTCACTGCTTCTCCACATTGAGAGGAGCCAGTTGAAGTGGCTCGGGCATCTGGTTAGGATGCCTCCTGGACGCCTCCCTGTTGAGGTGTTCTGAACATGTCCCACCGGGAGGAGACCCAGACGAAGATCCAGGACACGTTGGACATATTGTGTTTCTCGGCTGGCCTGGGAACACCTCGGGATTCCCCCCGAAGAGCTGGCCAAAGTGGTTGGGGAGAGGGAAGTCTGAGCCTCCCTACTTAAGCTGCTACCCCCGCAACCCAACCCCGGATAAGCGGAAGAAAATGGATAGATGTGAAGGTTCTGGTAAACTGAAGAACAAAAGCTTCTGTTAATCGTATTTTGTAACTAGTCAGTTTGGTTTAAAAATATGTTCATCTTCCAGCTCTGAGGCATGTTGGTATTAAATGTTGATCTTTGTTTAATATACACTGTAAACTGCCTTTTTAGCACAACATATTACAAGTGACAGTTTCCATCTGTGCTATTCTCTGTTCAAGGATGAATAAAAACAGTGGGCTGTGAGGAGGACTGGGAGAGAGGAAGGATATTAATTAAGCAGGGATTGTGCACTGACTTCATTGTGCTGAAGACAGAAGGTTAAGCAAATGCCAGGGCAGCAGTGTTTCTTCAAACAATGACTATTAGCTCTAGAATCAGCTGTGGGTCTGCTCAGGGAAGGAGTCTATTCAGACTCCTGATTGCTACTCTGCATGTCGTCTGTTGCGGGGGCAGGGGGTGATGGGGGTGGTAGTTGTTTTAAAGTGGGGGAGGGGACAATCCATTTCAGTTTGCTGTTAAATTAGCTGAAGAAGGCAGAGGTTGAAAACACATGATTATGGGTGTGAGTATGGCTGACGGACACAGTAAAAGCAAGAGCCAAAGAATAAAAACAGTAATTGGAAGATTAGGAGACAGAGACAAGGAGTTGAAACATGAAGGGATGTTTGCAACTATGATAAACTGGGAAGTTCAGTCAAAAATGACCATGAACTTTTTAAACTGTTCACCTTAGGTTGCATTCACACCAGCCCTGTTTAGTCCGCTTTAATCAAACTATAATCTGTTTGCCAAGAAAGTCCGGTTCGTTTGGTGAGGTGTGAATGTGCAAACTGATGTGGACCAAAAAAGTTAACTCTGGTCCATCTAAATACCTAGGTCTCGGTCCGGTTGAATTGAACTCTAGCGCGGTTCAAATGCAGTGTGAAAGCAAGCGGACCGGAGCTACAAAAGCAGGAAGTGGACTACAGTGCAGGGCATTCTGGGTAAATACAACCAAAACCAATGCACATTTTTATTACCTCATACGGAGCCATCTCAGCCGCCTTGTGTGAAAAACAACATTCTCCATAATCTTCTACTTAGGGCCAGTTTACACGGCGCGTATTTTGAGTGTAACCGCTACTTTCTCTTTGCGACTTTGCTTATCGCCTACACGACGCTGCTGGCCCCCCTCGATGACACCGATACTTTTCTGACCCTGCTCTCAAGGTGGAAGTTTTTCGTAGACCCCCCGCTGATAATGTAAACATCTCCCGTGGAGCTTTTGTTATCAACCACATGCGCGCAGCCCGCACGCGCGGACAGTGACATTTCACGTGTCACGTTGCAAAATATAACAGTTTAACAATAATAAACAGTATTTATGTTGGCGTGGGAGATGTAAATTTATCTGAACTACAGTATCTATCTGGACTCGTTACATTTTTTAAACAGTGCGTAACGTGCTGTGAAAATGAAGACACAGGTTTATTTTTTATTTATTTATTTATTCAGCACCAAAGTTTAAACACAAACACTGAGAATTAAACTGAACACACTATTAAAACACGTGAACCGAACTGTAACTACGTTAATGAACTGGACTCTTGCTGTATTCATCTGGACCCATCAGAACCGCCGAACCATCAGCCTGTTGGAACGACAGCTTCTCCACCTGGCAGAAATAAATAAATAAATAAAAACTCCGTTGTTGTGTGATCAAAGTAAACACAAGCACACATTATATTAAGAATGTTGATTTACCTGCTGTAAGTCAGCTGTTTATCACGGCGTAAAGTCCGGTTCTGGTCCACAGTCCACTGAGCGGTTCTGGTCCACAGTCCACTCAGCGGTTCTGGTCCACAGGCTCAGTGCAGCTTGTTAGATGAAGCGGGTCCCACTGACTCAAATCTGTTGACTCTTATCCAAATTCCAGCTTTAACTTGTTGTTAACTTGTTGACAACAACTTGTAGTTAGCTGATTTTAGCCAGAGAGGAAAACAGACGAGGCAGCTGCTCTGTTTACCTCAGGCAGCGCATGCGCAGTAGTGAAGGTTCCAAAAATCACAGCGCCATCTAAAGGCCCAGCATGGTAACTACAGTGAAATCATGAGGACGGGGGGTGGAGGGGGAGAGAGTCGTATCCACAGAATTCGACAGTGTCAACGCAAAACTTTTCACCTAATTAACATACCCAAAAGTTGCGTTTCCCCCACACAGTGTCCGTGTAAACAGGGCCTTAATCTTCCACTCATGCTAATCCATTGTTGAAAACGGACAAAACAGAAATCCTAAAACCACTAAAATTTGACACCACTTCGTTTTTGTTTTTATTTCCAGAAGGAGAAGAAGTGTCTTCTTCAGAGGTTTTTGTGTTGTTTCCTTCAGTGGTTCTTGGTGCGGCGCCACCAAAGGCGAGGGGGTGGGGGGAGGGGGGGGGGTTGGCTTGACTGACTGTGCAGTGTGAATGAGAACCGCACCAGCTGAAAATGTAAACAAATGTTCTGAATTTTGGTCACTAATTGAACCGAGTCTACCGGACTATCAGGTGTGAATACGACCTTAGAATCTGGAGTCAAACAAGAATGTATGCAAAGCCTAAATCTATATTGACACACTGAATCAGCTAAATCAGGGGTGCTCAAGCTTTTTCAGCATGCAAGCTGTGGTACTCAGGGGCGTAACTTTAGGTCTAACATTGGGGGGGTTGTGATTAACAATAAACACGAAAAAATTGTACACTATACGCTTCTGTGTTTAATACGCGTCATTTTTTTTTTTTATTGAACCAAATTTTGACAATAGTCCAAAAATATCATACAGAACAGAGTCCATTACAAGAAAGTAAAATAAAACAAAAAGCAAAAATTAAATAAAGATATAAGTAACAATGCAATAAACAATATCATACAGGGGTCTGATTATGAGACATAAAATTTTGAGAAAATAGTTCTTGTTTTTCTAAGCTTCTGATTATTCAAAGTAAGCTTTTCAATAGATGCAATGTATGTTTTTAAGTCAGATTCTTTAAAATTATTCCATGAGGGGCTTTTTTCACTCCATTTCATCTTGTGGACATAATATTTTGCTAAAATTACAATAAGATTAACTAAATATATCTCTTCTGAAGAGAAGTTTGAATTGTTGAAAATGAGCAAAATTTGTAATTTAGACAAAACAATATTTTTTCTAACTTTTGTTGTCAGGAAACGTTGTACATCTGACCAAAATAATACAACATGAGGACATTCTACAAACAAGTGTTCAATACTCTCACCTTCATTCTGACAAAAAGAGCAGTTGTTACTAACATCAGAGAAGAATCGACAAATGTTATCTTTAACTGGGTAATATCTGTGTATAACTTTGAATAAAAATTCTTTGATCTTATTGTTGAGTATATATTTATGAGGTAACAAAAAAATTCCATTCCATGTTTTTTTGCTTAAATAATCCCATCTATATTTGCATATGGGAACTGATAAAGCCTCTAAATGAGTTCTGATGAATCCATTTGTAAATTTCTTGTGCATTATGCTAGTTCCGTCAATCGAGATTGAGTCAAGTAAATACACTTCATCAAGATGTATGTTTTGCGCTAAAGACTGTAAACTTATTGGAATAGCCTTCCTGACCAAATTAAATTCACTCAGAGGAATATCTATATTATTGTGACTTAGAAACTGATCATAATTATACCACTCACCATTACTGTCGAGTAATTGGTTTACCAAATTAATATTGTTTTCAGCCCAATTATGTAAATATAATGATTTGTTTTTATGCAGTATATAAGCATTGTTCCAAATGATGCAATTATGTGGAGAGTAATTGTGATTGTATAAAAGAGCCCAACAGAGAAGAACCTGCTGATACGCGTCATCTCCACGCGACGCGTCAGCTTTGTCCTGATCAAGATGGCGGCGACAGGACCCAGCTAGTACGAAGAACTTCACAAAGAAACACGGTAAAAACAATTATTTCTTTGCGAGAAAAAATATATTACTAAGCTGACTTTATAGAAGACGTGTTCTTGAGTTTAACGAAATGTTCAAATCAGCTGGATTTTAAAAAAAAAAGTTCGCTGACTTTTATGCAGGCGCCAGGCGGGTCAAACCGGACGCTTTCTTTCTTTAAATTTAGCTAAATAAACGCTTAAAAATATACAGTATTTCTTCGCTGACTTATGGGTGATAGTAGACGTACTCCTGAGTTTAACGAAATGTTCAAATCAGCTGGATTTAAAAAAAAAAAAGTTCGCTGATTTTTATGCAGGCGCCAGGCGGGTCAAACCGGAGCTTTCTTTCTTTAAATTTAGTTAAATAAACGCTTAAAAAATATATTTCTTACCTCACTACAGCAGACGGGCTCCTGAGCTGAACCAAGTGTGAAATCAGCTGGATTTAAAAATCCGCGGTGTGGTTTATGAGTGGTATCTTGCAAACAAAAACAGCTACCTGTTCATCCATAGCAGGGAGCGGGCAGCCAGAGTAATCAGTCCGACCAAAGGAGGCCTTTTTCGGACACATGCATGTAGAAACTTCTGGGCAACTTCATGAGCAGCTCCGTGACTCACGTGACTTCCTGTAGCCGGTGGGATGGGTGATACCAAATTATTTGCAGGGGAGGGGGTCAGTCCTCAGGGAGTTTGCTTAAAAACATGCAGCAATTTTACTAAAAAATTTGAATGAATAAAGAAAATCAATTATTGATGTAAGATATGTATAATGACGAAATGATGTCATTTTATTGGGGGGGTTGAAATGACCGGATCAAATTATTGGGGGGGTCAAAACCCCCCCAACCCCCGTGTAAATTACGCCTATGATGGTACTTCTAAAATGACCAAGTCAAAATGATACAATAAAACTACAAAACATATACTCATTTATAAACATATTAAGTGTTCCTTATTTATACAATATATGTTGATGTACCTTGCATAACTTGTGTAATGCATCTCTGTACATTTTTTGTCATTACCTTACTCTGATGACTTGCACTGTGTGGAATCATCTAGGGAAACATGGTACGGACATATGCTGATAGCCAGCCTCAAGCACACTTCCAAATGATCATCAGTCATGGTAGAATGGTATTTGGACCTAATGATCTTCATGCTGGAAAAGACCAACTCACATAAATAAGTGAAGCCGAATAATACAGTCAAGGAGGTAACACATTTCCTCATGTTTGGGTACTTTTTCTCTGTAAATTTTCATTCAATCAATTCAACCTTTATTTCGTCAGGTTAATCTCATTGAGCCTTGAGGACTCGTTTACAAGAGTGACCTGCTACAAACTAAATAACTAAATAATTTCCAGAACTGTTCAAGAGTTGTAGCCTAAAGCTGAATGTCAGCTTGTAGTGTTCAAATAGCATTGTCCACTCCAGAAAAGTATAGGTGAACCAGTGTTTCAATCTTTGACACTGGTGAAGCAACATCAGCATCTTCCTGAAAAGGGTAGCATATGAATGTTGTGACTGGCTCCAGTAAAACAAGTCTTGATAATAATAATAATAATAATAACGAATTCCATTTATAATGCACTTTTCATTAATAAAAATCTCAAAGTGCTACAAAGTGTAACAAAGCAAAGATTAAAATAAAACAAGTGATAAAATCAAATAAAATCAATAATAATATCGACTAAGATCAAAGATAAAATCATGTGGATGCAGATTAGGCTTGCTTAAAAAATAAAGAAAATCTTGAAAGTGTTTGTCACACTCTGACAGACTGTTCTCATTCTGCTCTGTGTAACGTGCACGTCATATTGCACGCATGCCTTCCCTTGCTTCTCCAGCTCTGACGCGAGGTTCTTGAAGTTAGCCAAATGATGGCGCTGCAGCTTTAAGGAGTGATGTTGCACTGACTGGATCATATCGATCACGGTTTTGTCTTTTCCTTACAGCTCTACATTAAGGTCAGTCAACATGTTGGTCAGATCGGTTAAAAATGCTAAATTGAAGGCTAAGTAGAGAACTCAGTAGCTTGCTAGTTTTTGTGTGATTGTATGCACATGCATGTTAAGGCTCCAGTATAGCTCTAGGTACATCGGTAGGCTACGTGTGTCCGTACGCGCGTGCTGTACGCAGGCAGTTCACCCGCACACCCCAGTGATACGTTCTCGCGTACATTCTCGCGTTTTTGCACCAAATTCTTGACGTCATTTGAGCAGCTGCCGCGCAGAGCGTTTCCCTACGGGACAAATTGAGGCAGCTGATTGGTCATTTGCTGACACGCCTACTGCATTGATTGACAGGTCAGGGGAAAAAAGGTGCGAGCTGGCAGCTGCAGCCACAGCGGTGTTCTATGTTTATATGTTAATAAAAAGTTTTGCTTTTTTAAATCAGGGAGTGCTGGTCCTGTAGCCCACACATCAGACCAGCAAACCAGGAAATCTGCAGAACCTCCCGCAGCCAAGCTGGACCTGGGTTTAATTCGCTCGTGACAAATTTGTTCATTTCTCATCATTTCAGTCATGGAGTCAACGGAGGAGGAAGCGATCACTTGCCTTTTGGCAAAGAAAAACTAAAGAAAAGGCCCAATCAGGGATGAAGAAGGGGAATTTACCGTAATTTCCGCATGATAGATTGGACCTTTCTATAGGTCGCTTTGTCCAATTTTTGGCAAAAAATTGGAAAAATCCATAAACAGATTTCACCTTTATTTAGGTTGCATCTATTATGCGGCCACCGCTACGCGACACGTATGTGCCTCATTTGCCCCGCTGAAAATGGCGGCCACAGAAGCAAGCGAGCACAGAAGGACTTTACAAGATTAACATGGTAAAAACAATTATTTGTTTGCTGAAAATTATAGCAAAGATGTGTCTTAGCTGAACTTTTCCTTAATAAATTCACGAAATGTTCAAATCAGCTGGATTTAAAAAAGTAGTTTCACCATGCGCGGGTTGGGCGGCTTTATTTCTTTAAAATTTAGCTAATAAACACTTTAAAAAATATATTTCTTAGCTGACATTATAGCACTAGGGTTCCTGAGCTTAACCGTTCCTTAATACGTTCACAAAATATTCAAATCAGCTGGAATTAAATTGTTTCACTTTGACTTCTTCCAAAAATGTCGCGTACGCTGCAAAAATAAATTATAAATAAATCTAATTTTAGCTCAAATGTCTCATACAGGTCAACAGTTTTTAAATGACCACCAAGTCAAAGTCAAAGTCAACTTTATTGTCAAAACTGCAATATGTGCAAAACATACACAGGCTTGAAATTGCATTTCTCTCTGTCCCTCGGTGCAACAGTAAACATTTAAACACTAAAACACTAAAACATTTAATAAACATAAGCATAAAATGAAATAATAAAAGTGTAATACTGTCCTGAGTTTTTGCATAGTAGTTTTTGCATAGTAGTAGTATGAAAGTATGAAAAGTTACACCAACACTAAAACACTAAACATTTAATAAACATAAGCATAAAATGAAATAACAAAAGTGTAATACTGTCCTGAGTTTTTTGCATAGTAGTATAAAAGTGTAAAAAGTATATCTATAAAATAAAATGAAAGTTCTGGCATTGACATTTGTAATAGAGTGACAAAGCAGCATATGAAGTTTATGTACACAGTATATGTATGAGGTAGTTGATATTGGTATAGAGGTAAAGTGGCATATGCAATAAGGCTAGTAAAAAAATATATATATATATACATAT
>JBBPBX010076603.1:0-17072 GCA_038048925.1 Garcialebias charrua | reverse complement strand
ACACACACGCACACACACACACATATATTCATATATATATATATACATATATATATATATATATATCTTGCTGCCTAAATTAGCTGTTTTACTGTGTTATTAGCGCCTAAATTTGACATTTATAGTGTAGTATAAATGACAGAGTTTTATGCAGTAATGTTTTCCCTATCCCAGATTGCCATACCTTGTTGGAAAGCCTATAACCTGTACTTTCTGATAAACACAGTGTGGTCTTGCTCCCTTTCACGAGTGCCATGTAGTGAGCTGTTATAATTGTGCATTTGGAAGAAATACCAGTCACTGAGAAATATCTTCATATTTGCATGCATATTTCATGAGCCATATCTGTCTATGAACATCACAGTAACTTGTGACTGTGTGAGAGTGTAGGTGGGGTTGTGTTCGTTGTAATGACACCAAACGTGCAGGGAAACAAACAGATTTTGCTGCCTAAATTAACTGTTTTACTGTGTTATTAGCACCTAAATTTGACATTTATAGTGTAGTATAAATGACAGAGTTTTATGCAGTAATGTTTTCCCTATCCCAGCTTGCCATAGCTTGTTTGAAAGCTTATAACCTGTATTTTCTGATAAACACAGTGTGGTCTTGCTCCCTTTCATGAGAATCAGAACCAGAGAACCAGAAACAGAATCAGAACAGAACCAGATGAGGATCAGAACCTGGGTATATACAGAAGTCTAAAGAAGGTGTGCTTATTATGAAGTGCTACCAGAATCATTAATATATAAATCTTACCTTTCTGCCATTGTTTAATGTCGTGATTCGAGAAAGTTTTCTGTCTCAGATGAAGTGTGTGCTGGGTGGGAGGAGCAGATGTAGTTTCTGTAAAACGCAAAACCAGAATAACACAAATGAACACAGATGTAAATAGATTGAATTATAAAATGTGATGTTAGTGATATGATGTAGAAAATATCTGATTTTAGTTATGTTGTGGGTAGTCGATTCAGTCCACTGCAACAGATCTGAAAGTCAAGTTCACAGCAGTTCAGGTGATGTCAACACAATTTGACATGCGAAGAAATAAGACAAGATTATCAAAAGTACAACCCCTGTTAACACTGTTTTGACTAAGGGTACACTTTTTTGTGCAAGTGAACTTGGCTTCTAAATCCCCCGCTCCCTTTCTGTGAGTTAATGATACTGATTCAAATGCTAATGACCCCAAAGCTCAGGATCTTGATAATTCAGTCACTCTAGTGTTAACACTAGAATGACTGAATTTTCAAGATCCTGAGGACAAACCCCCCTGCTTCTTCTCAACCATTAGTGGACCATTAACTGTCTTTTGTTATAAATATGCGTGCACACAACTCAGACACCCCCACCACACCAGACTTCATTCCAATGTTTCCACCAGATAAGTAAGACTCTGCTTGCACTTCACCCTTAGTCAGAAGAGAGGCCCTGACCTGAATTCACACATAACAGACCCTGAAGTTGTCTCACAGTTGAACATTTTGGGACATCCATGTTTCTATCTTATTCCTGGATAGATCTGCATCAGGAAATAGTGTAAACTTCAGAATTTGACAGCAGTTAACAATTTGGTCTCATATTGTCAAATTCTATGGCTCACATCACGCCACTGATACAGTGGAGCCAGGCCAGACTCTGTCCATCAGAAAGTACATATTTTAAGTTTTAAAATGAGGTATAGCAATCTGCATTTCATCAAAGATAAATGTCTAAATTGTCTGATTTAAACTGCATACACTATAGTGAATTTTAGGCGAGGATAGCAGTTTTAAGAGCTTCTGGAGACAAGAAGAATTACTTCCTTCCAGGGTTGTTTGATGTCATTTTAACAGGAAACATCTCACCTACAGACTGATGAAGGAAGCATGTTTCTGTCTTGTTCCTGGATGGATCTGAATCAGGAAATATGTGTGTAAACTTCAGAATGTGACAGAAGTTTACACAGTTTTGTCTCAAATGATCAAATTCTATGGCTCCCACCAAGCCAGTGATACAGTGGAGCCAGGCCAGACTTTGTCCATCAGAAAGTACATATTTTAAGTTTAAAAATGAGGTATAGCAATCTGCATTTCATCAAAGCTAAGTGTCTAAACTGTCTGATTTAAACAGCATACACTATAGTGAATTTTAGGCGAGGATAGCAGTTTTAAGATCATCTGGAAACATTGAGCATTTGGAAGAAACACCAGTCACTGAGAAATATATTCATATTTGCATGCATATTTCATGAGCCATATCTGTCTATGAACATCCCAGTAACTTGTGACTGTGTGAGAGTGTGGGTGGGGTTGTGTTCTTTGTAATGACATCAAACATGCAGGGAAACAAACAGATCTTGCTGCGTAAATTAGCTGTTTTACTGTGTTATTAGCACCTAAATTTGACATTTATAGTGTAGTATAAATGACAGAGTTTTATGCAGTAATGTTTTCCCTATCCCAGCTTGCCATAGTTGTTTGAAAGCTTATAACCTGTACTTCCTTAATAAATGTGATAGAAAGATGGAAATCCTCCATGTTTGGTGTCATTTTAACGGCCAGAATTTGTCATACTGTTGTGTACTATGTAAAATATTTTGTTCTGTTCACATGTTCACCTGTCTAATGAAATGTAAAATCAATTTTGAATGTTGTAAGAACAAGCCACATCCCTAAAGGGGAGTTACCTGTGAAGTGGGTTGTTGTATGCTGATTGATCACCTCACCTAGGTGGGTGTTGTCCTATTGTTCAGGTATCTAATTTAAATGAAGGTGTGTTTCTTTTCAAATCATTTCAACAAAGACTTCATGACCTGCTGATCCCACCTTCAGTCGACTGCTCTTTTCAACTGGACTGCTCTTTTCCTGCAAAAGAAAACTGCTTTGTTTTCCTGTAGACAAGGAGAGCTGTCACCAGTTGTTACTATTCCAGAGTATTCCCTGCACCAAAACAGTTCTTTTCAGAACTAAAACAGTTCTTTTCAGAACTAAAAGCTACACAAGAATAACATGACTTCTTGTTGGTAAGTAAACACATTTTTATTTTTATTTTTGATAAAATATACTTGTATTAATTTGCCATATCTAATCTCAGTCACTTTTTAAAGCTCCACTGACATGTTCTTTTGACTTTTCAAAAAATGGCACAACATATATAAATATTAAGATAGACCTCTGACCGTTTTTGCTAAAATAATGTTAAATGAATGAAAATTTCTCTCAAAATAGTTTAAAATTAGCGCCGTTTTTTTAGACCGTAAATCCGGATTTTCCGGTCACGTGAGCATTCCTGTTTCTGACGTCACGTCCGTAAATTTCGCCAGCGCACCTAAAAACACTCTATTTTCATCTAAAAACTACTTTTGAGTGCATAAAAATGATCGGAAACGTGTGTTTATATGCTTAACTTGCTAACTGTAGTGAAAAAACACATGAAAACTCAGTATTTTTTTCGTTTTTTCCAAAAATTCGCAACCCGGAAGTCCGTTCGTAAATTTCGCCAGCGCACCTAAAAACACTCTATTTTCATCTAAAAACTACTTTTGAGTGCATAAAAATGATCGGAAACGTGTGTTTATATGCTTAACTTGCTAACTGTAGTGAAAAAACACATGAAAACTCAGTATTTTTGTCGTTTGAGCAGAGTTCAGTATCGGACGTGACGTCAGAAACGGGAATGCTGACACGTGACCGGAAGATCCGGATTTACGGTCTAAAAAAACGGCGCTAATTTTAAACTATTTTGAGAGAAATTTTCATTCATTTAACATTATTTTAGCAAAAACGGTCAGAGGTCTATCTTAATATTTATATATGTTGTGCCATTTTTTGAAAAGTCAAAAGAACATGTCAGTGGAGCTTTAACCTCACAGTAATAGAGAGTCACTTGAAGTCCTGATCACTACTGACAAACAAACAAGAGAAGTCAAACTAAAAAGGAAAGGTATGAAAAATGTTAATGCTACATTATGTGACACAATATCATTCATATATTTACTGTAACAAAGATAAAAATATATGTCTTCTGGACGAGTTCTTTTTTTAATGAAACTGCATCTCCTCTGAGAGACATGTTCAGTCTGAGGAGTTTCAGATAACCACTGAGTTTATGTGAAACAAAGCACTGCGTCAACTGCTTGGTTCAGATGTTAAAGAGGCTTGATTAACTTCATTGTTCAAAGAAGGTCACGTGAAACCAATACCTGAAACATTAGAAAAAAGAAAAAAGAATAACTCATACAGAAGACATCTATTTTTTTTAACCTGGATTACTGAGATGCATCAGGATATATTTACTGTACTAATTATTTCTATTTTTTTTGTCTTCCAGCACAAAAAACAGTTTGGCTTCTCGGGGACAGCTATGTCAGACGCGGTGAAGCTCATGTGAAGAGCACGATGGAAAGGAACCTGGGTCTCCCTGCTAAGATGAAATGGTTTGGCAAGGGAGGACTGACATGGCCTTCATTTCTCCCAATGTTTAACGAATACATCAAGAATAGGAACACTCCAGACCTCCTAGTGATCCACTTGGGTGGAAATGACCTTGGCAAAATGAAGGGACTGCTTCTGGTAAAAACAATTAAAAAAGATTTGAAGTACCTGAAAAGGGTGTATTCAAAAATGAAAATAATTTGGTCAGCCATATGGACCCCCAGCCAAAATCGAAAAAACCAGGAAGTTTGTGAATAGGGAAATGAAAAATTTCTTAAAAGATGATATAGTACATCACCCTGATATATTGTTTAACAAGACAGAGCTCTTTTTGAGAGACAATGTGCATTTAAGCGCAAAAGGGAATGATGTCTTTTGGAGTGCAATTGCGGAAATCCTAAAAAATCACATCTGAATAAAAGAAATTGTGAAATGAAACAAGTGTGTTTGTGTCTTTATTATTTTAAATTTACTGAAAATTTTAACTATAATTATATATAATATATAAAACACACACAGCATACATATATAGGTGCGTGTGTTTATTTGCCAGTTATGAACGAAAATATTAGTATCATTTAATCACTGACTACATAAAATCATAACACTAAAAGCTGTCTCTTAAATCATACCTGGTGTTCTCGATCCTCTGGAGGATACAGAGTCTTTTTTCAGGTGGTTTCTCGTAGCCCAGCCACAAAGAAGGATGCAGGTTTTTGTTTTCGAGCATGTTCAACACACACTAGTTGCAGCCACTAATTCAGCTTCGTCTGATTATTCGTACAGCCACGAACAGCGCAACAGGTACCCGAGTTCCACAAGGACATCTTCGTGACAATATTAGCTCGAAATAACAGAAAACAGAACTTTAACAGAACTTCAACGACGCGCACAGATTAGCAAGTAAACAACGAGGAGCCAATGCAGAAATTCTACTTCCGGGGTCAAACGGAAATAAGACACATTATCGCTTCTACAGCGACACCCTCAGGAATAAGGTGGATAGAAGTGCTCACTGATGAACCAAGATCTGGACTGCAGGCTTCAGTACCTGGATCCTTCTACGTAGCCATGATGTTGTGATTGCTGCAGAATGCGGTCTGGCATTATCTTGTTGAAAAATCATTGCATGTCATAATCTGTTTTTTTATTTGTATGCAAACGATTTACAAATCTATCTGCCGGTCACTCTCAATCCCTCACTCAGTTGAAACACTGTTGTCGACTGCTTAAATGACATTAAGCACTGGCTCTTTTTTTAACTTTCTCCACCTAAACACTGATAAAACCGAATGCATTTTATTTGGTGCATCCAGTCGTGACACCAACAACATTCTTCCCAGTCCCAGTTTTGTTTTTCCGGTCTCCCACTTCAACCAGGTGGTCATAAATCTTGGAGTGGAGTTTGATTCCAACTGAAAGCTTGATAAACAGATCAGTTCTGTTGTCAAGATCAGCTTCTTTCAGCTCCGTCTGCTCTCTAAAGTAAAGTCACTATTAGCCGTAGTGATTTGGAGAAAGCCATCCATGCCTATGTGAGCTCCAGACTTGATTATTGTAATGCTTTATACGTTGGAATTAATCAATCTTCCATCTTCCGTTTACAGCTTGTACAGAACTCTGCCGCGCGCTTTTTGACCAACACACGAAAATATGAACACATCACTCCTGTCCTGTCCTCTCTACACTGGCTCCCGGTTCAGTTCAGGATACAGTTCAAGCTGCTGCTGTTTGCTTTTAAAGCTCTCAATGGGCTTGCACCGCTCTACATATCAGAACTTTTGAAAGTTCCATCAGCCCAGCAGAGCTTTGCAATCTGCCAGTCAACACCTGCTGGAGGTGCCTCGCTCAAGGTACAAACAATGGGGAGACCGGTCCTTTTCTGTTGCCGGTCCAAAAGCCTGGAACAGTCTCCCCCTTGAGCTGCGTGTCACCGCTGATCTGACTCTGTTCAAAACCAGACTGAAGACCCACCTGTTTAAAAAAGCTTTCAGTGTGTAACTTTTATTACTTTCTGTATTTTAGTATTTATTCGTATTTTTATTTCCACTGCCTCCTTTTATAACTGCTGTTTTTATTTTCACTGGTTTATTGTACCAGTTTTTTATTTTTTTATCCTGTTAAGCACCTTGGTCAATGCAAGGCATTGTAGGAAGGTGCTAACCCTAACCCTAACTCTTCAAAGTTGCTCTGCAGACAACTTTTTTATATATGGTCAGCTTGTCATAAAATTATGCTATTTAAGCTATTCTTTAGCATTTTCTGCATTTTTTCCACTTCTTCCTGCTAAATTTAGCTATTTTTATCTTCTTACAAGTTGCTTTCTGCTATATTTAGCTATTTTGTACTTTTTTAACTAAATTTTAGCTGTTATCAGCTAAAGTTAGCTTTTTTAGGCTAATTTCAATTTTTGTTGGGTATTTCAACTTGTATCTTGTTAGTTTCATGCAAAGATCTCATGGTACTTTATTAATTTCCACATTTTTGTTGTTTATTTCAACTTGTATCTTGTTAGTTTCATGCAAAGATCTCATGGTACTTTATTAATTTCCACATTTTAGCTGTTTGATAGCCAGTAAATCAATATTTTTCACATTAAGGATATTTGTGCCATATTTTCTACACCTGGCGACCATTTTGAGTTAGTTTTAAACACTTTTAAGAATTCAAAAGTAGCAGTTATATTATAGTTAAAATTTTCAGTAAATTTAAAATAATAAAGACACAAACACACTTGTTTCATTTCACAATTTCTTTTATTCAGATGTGATTTTTTAGGATTTCCGCAATTGCACTCCAAAAGACATCATTCCCTTTTGCGCTTAAATGCACATTGTCTCTCAAAAAGAGCTCTGTCTTGTTAAACAATATATCAGGGTGATGTACTATATCATCTTTTAAGAAATTTTTCATTTCCCTATTCACAAACTTCCTGGTTTTTTTCGATTTTGGCTGGGGGTCCATATCTCCAGTGACGTCGCTGATTTATGGCTGACCAAATTATTTTCATTTTTGGATACACCCTTTTCAGGTACTTCAAATCTTTTTTAATTGTTTTTACCAGAAGCAGTCCCTTCATTTTGCCAAGGTCATTTCCACCCAAGTGGATCACTAGGAGGTCTGGAGTGTTCCTATTCTTGATGTATTCGTTAAACATTGGGAGAAATGAAGGCCATGTCAGTCCTCCCTTGCCAAACCATTTCATCTTAGCAGGGAGACCCAGGTTCCTTTCCATCGTGCTCTTCACATGAGCTTCACCGCGTCTGACATAGCTGTCCCCGAGAAGCCAAACTGTTTTTTGTGCTGGAAGACAAAAAAAAATAGAAATAATTAGTACAGTAAATATATCCTGATGCATCTCAGTAATCCAGGTTAAAAAAAATAGATGTCTTCTGTATGAGTTATTCTTTTTTCTTTTTTCTAATGTTTCAGGTATTGGTTTCACGTGACCTTCTTTGAACAATGAAGTTAATCAAGCCTCTTTAACATCTGAACCAAGCAGTTGACGCAGTGCTTTGTTTCACATAAACTCAGTGGATAAGTTTATCTGAAACTCCTCAGACTGAACATGTCTCTCAGAGGAGATGCAGTTTCATTAAAAAAAGAACTCGTCCAGAAGACATATATTTTTATCTTTGTTACAGTAAATATATGAATGATATTGTGTCACATAATGTAGCATTAACATTTTTCATACCTTTCCTTTTTAGTTTGACTTCTCTTGTTTGCTTGTCAGTAGTGATCAGGACTTCAAGTGACTCTCTATTACTGTGAGGTTAAAAAGTGACTGAGATTAGATATGGCAAATTAATACAAGTATATTTTATCAAAAATAAAAATGTGTTTACTTACCAACAAGAAGTCATGTTATTCTTGTGTAGCTTTTAGTTCTGAAAAGAACTGTTTTAGTTCTGAAAAGAACTGTTTTGGTGCAGGGAATACTCTGGAATAGTAACAACTGGTGACAGCTCTCCTGGTCTACAGGAAAACAAAGCAGTTTTCTTTTGCAGGAAAAGAGCAGTCCAGTTGAAAAGAGCAGTCGACTGAAGGTGGGATCAGCAGGTCATGAAGTCTTTGTTGAAATGATTTGAAAAGAAACACACCTTCATTTAAATTAGATACCTGAACAATAGGACAACACCCACCTAGGTGAGGTGATCAATCAGCATACAACAACCCACTTCACAGGTAACTCCCCTTTAGGGATGTGGCTTGTTCTTACAACATTCAAAATTGATTTTACATTTCATTAGACAGGTGAACATGTGAACAGAACAAAATATTTTACATAGTACACAACAGTATGACAAATTCTGGCCGTTAAAATGACACCAAACATGGAGGATTTCCATCTTTCTATCACATTTATTAAGGAAGTACAGGTTATAAGCTTTCAAACAAGCTATGGCAAGCTGGGATAGGGAAAACATTACTGCATAAAACTCTGTCATTTATACTACACTATAAATGTCAAATTTAGGTGCTAATAACACAGTAAAACAGCTAATTTACGCAGCAAGATCTGTTTGTTTCCCTGCATGTTTGATGTCATTACAAAGAACACAACCCCACCCACATTCTCACACAGTCACAAGTTACTGGGATGTTCATAGACAGATATGGCTCATGAAATATGCATGCAAATATGAATATATTTCTCAGTGACTGGTGTTTCTTCCAAATGCTCAATGTCTCCAGATGATCTTAAAACTGCTATCCTCGCCTAAAATTCACTATAGTGTATGCTGTTTAAATCAGACAGTTTAGACACTTAGCTTTGATGAAATGCAGATTGCTATACCTCATTTTAAAACTTAAAATATGTACTTTCTGATGGACAAAGTCTGGCCTGGCTCCACTGTATCACTGGCTTGGTGGGAGCCATAGAATTTGATCATTTGAGACAAAACTGTGTAAACTTCTGTCACATTCTGAAGTTTACACACATATTTCCTGATTCAGATCCATCCAGGAACAAGACAGAAACATGCTTCCTTCATCAGTCTGTAGGTGAGATGTTTCCTGTTAAAATGACATCAAACAACCCTGGAAGGAAGTAATTCTTCTTGTCTCCAGAAGCTCTTAAAACTGCTATCCTCGCCTAAAATTCACTATAGTGTATGCAGTTTAAATCAGACAATTTAGACATTTAGCTTTGATGAAATGCAGATTGCTATACCTCATTTTAAAACTTAAAATATGTACTTTCTGATGGACAGAGTCTGGCCTGGCTCCACTGTATCAGTGGCGTGATGTGAGCCATAGAATTTGACAATATGAGACCAAATTGTTAACTGCTGTCAAATTCTGAAGTTTACACACATATTTCCTGATGCAGATCTATCCAGGAATAAGATAGAAACATGGATGTCCCAAAATGTTCAACTGTGAGACAACTTCAGGGTCTGTTATGTGTGAATTCAGGTCAGGGCCTCTCTTCTGACTAAGGGTGAAGTGCAAGCAGAGTCTTACTTATCTGGTGGAAACATTGGTATGAAGTCTGGTGTGGTGGGGGTGTCTGAGTTGTGTGCACGCATATTTATAACAAAAGACAGTTAATGGTCCACTAATGGTTGAGAAGAAGCAGGGGGGTTTGTCCTCAGGATCTTGAAAATTCAGTCATTCTAGTGTTAACACTAGAGTGACTGAATTATCAAGATCCTGAGCTTTGGGGTCATTAGCATTTGAATCAGTATCATTAACTCACAGAAAGGGAGCGGGGGATTTAGAAGCCAAGTTCACTTGCACAAAAAAGTGTACCCTTAGTCAAAACAGTGTTAACAGGGGTTGTACTTTTGATAATCTTGTCTTATTTCTTCGCATGTCAAATTGTGTTGACATCACCTGAACTGCTGTGAACTTGACTTTCAGATCTGTTGCAGTGGACTGAATCGACTACCCACAACATAACTAAAATCAGATATTTTCTACATCATATCACTAACATCACATTTTATAATTCAATCTACACTTGTATTTACATCTGTGTTCATTTGTGTTATTCTGGTTTTGCGTTTTACAGAAACTACATCTGCTCCTCCCACCCGGCACACACTTCATCTGAGACAGAAAACTTTCTCGAATCACGACATTAAACAATGGCAGAAAGGTAAGATTTATATATTAATGATTCTGGTAGCACTTCATAATAAGCACACCTTCTTTAGACTTCTGTATATACCCAGGTTCTGACCCTCATCTGGTTCTGTTCTGATTCTGTTTCTGGTTCTCTGGTTCTGATTCTCATGAAAGGGAGCAAGACCACACTGTGTTTATCAGAAAATACAGGTTATAAGCTTTCAAACAAGCTATGGCAAGCTGGGATAGGGAAAACATTACTGCATAAAACTCTGTCATTTATACTACACTATAAATGTCAAATTTAGGTGCTAATAACACAGTAAAACAGTTAATTTAGGCAGCAAAATCTGTTTGTTTCCCTGCACGTTTGGTGTCATTACAACGAACACAACCCCACCTACACTCTCACACAGTCACAAGTTACTGTGATGTTCATAGACAGATATGGCTCATGAAATATGCATGCAAATATGAAGATATTTCTCAGTGACTGGTATTTCTTCCAAATGCACAATTATAACAGCTCACTACATGGCACTCGTGAAAGGGAGCAAGACCACACTGTGTTTATCAGAAAGTACAGGTTATAGGCTTTCCAACAAGGTATGGCAAACTGGGATAGGGAAAACATTACTGCATAAAACTCTGTCATTTATACTACACTATAAATGTCAAATTTAGGCGCTAATAACACAGTAAAACAGCTAATTTAGGCAGCAAGATATATATATATATATATATGTATATATATATATATGAATATATGTGTGTGTGTGTGCGTGTGTGTGTATATATATATACACTGTGTATATATATGGTCATAAATCTTGGAGTGGAGTTTGATTCCAACTGAAAGCTTGATAAACAGATCAGTTCTGTTGTCAAGATCAGCTTCTTTCAGCTCCGTCTGCTCTCTAAAGTAAAGTCACTATTAGCCGTAGTGATTTGGAGAAAGCCATCCATGCCTATGTGAGCTCCAGACTTGATTATTGTAATGCTTTATACGTTGGAATTAATCAATCTTCCATCTTCCGTTTACAGCTTGTACAGAACTCTGCCGCGCGCTTTTTGACCAACACACGAAAATTCATTCATTCATTCATTCAACCTTTATTTATACAGGCTAGCCTCGTTGAGTCATGGGGACTCATTTACAAGAGGGACCTGTCTCACTCACACCAAACAACCATCCACTCTCACACTCACACCTAGGGTCAATTTAGAGTCACCAATCAGCCTAACAAGCATGTTTTTTGGTCTGTGGGAGGAAACCGGAGTACCCGGAGGAAACCCACGCATGCACGGGGAGAACATGCAAACTCCACCCAGAAAGGCCCCGGACCGGGATTTGAACCGGCAACCTTCTCGCTGAGAGGCAGCAGCTCTACCAGTTGTGCCACCGTGCTGCCCCCCAATATGAACACATCACTCCTGTCCTCTCTACACTGGCTCCCGGTTCAGTTCAGGATACAGTTCAAGCTGCTGCTGTTTGCTTTTAAAGCTCTCAATGGGCTTGCACCGCTCTACATATCAGAACTTTTGAAAGTTCCATCAGCCCAGCAGAGCTTTGCAATCTGCCAGTCAACACCTGCTGGAGGTGCCTCGCTCAAGGTACAAACAATGGGGAGACCGGTCCTTTTCTGTTGCCGGTCCAAAAGCCTGGAACAGTCTCCCCCTTGAGCTGCGTGTCACCGCTGATCTGACTCTGTTCAAAACCAGACTGAAGACCCACCTGTTTAAAAAAGCTTTCAGTGTGTAACTTTTATTACTTTCTGTATTTTAGTATTTATTCGTATTTTTATTTCCACTGCCTCCTTTTATAACTGCTGTTTTTATTTTCACTGGTTTATTGTACCAGTTTTTTTTTTTTTATCCTGTTAAGCACCTTGGTCAATGCAAGGCATTGTAGGAAGGTGCTATACAAATAAAGTTTATTATTATTATTAAAAATGCAGGGTCTTCCCTGAAAGAGATGACGTCTAGATGGGAGCATATGTTGTTCTAGAACCTGAACATAGTTCTCTGCATTAATGGTGCCTTTCCAGACATGCAAGCTGCCCATGCCACAAGCGGTCATGCAACCCCATACCATCAGTGATGCAGGCTTCTGAATGGAGCATTGATAACAATTTAGGCTATGCTTGTCCTCTGTGGACCAGATGACATGGTGTCTCATTGTTCCATAAATAAGTTCAAATTGTGACTCATCTGACCACAGAACAGTTTTTCATTTTGCCACACTTCATTTTAAATGACCCTTGGCCCAGTGCAAACGTTTGAGCTTGTGGAGCTTACTTAGCAATGGCTTCCTCTTTGTACTGTAGAGTTTCAGCTGGCAATGGCGGATGGCACGGTGGATTGTGTTCATTGACAATTCTTTCTGGAAGTATTCCTGAGCCCGTTCTGTTATTTCCTTGACAGTGGCATACCTGTTTGAGATGCAGTGATGTTTAGTTAACAATCTAATTGTCATATTAAAGCTAATGTCTGCAATTTCTGTATGACCAAAACACTTGGAAAATTTTTGAACAGGGAAAGCCTTCTGCTCCCTCCCCCTTGCTCTCTGGCTGACCTGCAACTCCACTTCCTTAGCTCCTCCTCCTCCCAGCGCTGCAGGCTGAGACAGGCGGGGAATGAGCTGTGTGAAGCTGACACCCCACCCACATGAACAAAACTCTGTTTTTATTTGCTGTTTAACGGCTGGTCACTGTGGGTTTTTATAAATGCTTGTATTACCACCGGGAGACGCCAGAGGATTATAGTTTTTTTTCAGAGATTACCTGTCAAACATCTATCTATTATAAAATAGTGGCAGAGTGAAGAAATATGTTTAAAAAATGACTTACATACTGATCCTTTAACTCTGTTTTTATAAAATATATTTTTTAAAGCTAGACTTTATATAATTTAATAATACCTTACAACTAAAATATATTATTAACTGAAAGTGACTTCAGTGTGTCATTAGCCACACCTAGGCAAAGACAAATCTAGGACACTGGAATAAGGAAATGTCTAATTTAAACCTGTGTTTCTCTTTTACAGTTGTGATTATGCAGTGGACAGTAGAACGAGGACGATGCAGTGGACAGTAAAACGAGGCGTCCCAAACACTCCTGAGACTATCCTGTAGAATGCTCCACCTGCTAGCCAGAAAACAAACACCAGGGTCTCAACTGTGGCCCCCAACAGAGATGAACGATTGTTTGAGAGAGGTGTAAAGGAGGCCATCTTTGTGAAAAGAAACCGTCCATCATTAAACAGAGGTGGAGGCCTCTGTGTTCAACTGTCCCCTCTTACAGTATTGTTATTGCTAGTATCACTCAGCCCTCTGTGAATAGCAAACAACCATCAGGGTGCTAACAATCCATCGTTAGGCTGATGGTCCTCCTTCATCATGTGAGCAGCTGGTTTCGGCTGTCATCAGCAAACTGGTTGTTCAACTGTGAGAGGGTGCTATTTAGCATTTTTTAGAATTATACTTTATTTATAAAGCCCAGCTACAGCTGCAACAAAGTGCTGTATATATAAAACCATTTTAACTAATCATCACATTTTTTACTCTTTTCAATCAATTATTTTTCACGTACAGTATTTCATCATTGCTTCTTTCAAGAGTTCCACAACCTGAAAAATGCCTCATGAGAAACAAAGCAGCTTTGAACAGGCAGATTGCTTTCTTCTGTTTGTTGTGAGCCACCAGGGTGCTAGTTAGCATTGAAGCTAACATGTTAGTTGATGAAGTGTTGCTCCTTGTTGTGTTTTGTTGTCACCACCCCCGGGCACCTCATGTGGTCCCTGCGGGCAACCAGGTGCCTGCAGGCACCACGTTGGTGACCCCTGATTTATTATATCAACATACATTGTACATAAAAATAATCCTTAATACATTTGAGAATAATTATATGTTTTGCATTTTTGTATTGGTAGATCTTCTTGACTTGGTTGTTTTATAAGTAGCTTACATGCAGAAAAAGTGTGAGCACCCCTGTTGTAGTTGATTACATATTATTTATGTGTAGCTGTTGCAGTAATTATTTAATGTTTGCAGGTCTTATGTGTGTATGCACACAAATTGTTGTCATCAAACCATTAGTTGGATGCAAGACTGCGTGTAGCCTTTTTTTTGTAAAATGCTACATGTGTCATACATGTTCTTTGCAGCTCAGTGTTGTTGTTTTTTTTTTTAACTTGGACAGTTTGATCCTTAATTAATGGAGTTATGTGGGTTTTCATAAGCTGACAAAATGTAAAATGATTTATGTTAGAGCAACAAGCAAACATGTTTTCTATGCAATTGTAATTGTCAGTTGAATAGGTTATAATAAATGAGTTATTTAACATTAAGGAGTACGGTAGTTACATTTATTTTACATTACATTTGATTACAGTTAGTTACATTTTATAAGTTACATCTACCTCTTCAAGGACAGCCGTTATGCTGATGTAGCCCTAGGTGAAAATGAGTTTGACATCCCTGCTATAGGTGAAAGATCTGGACTGCAGGCTGGCCATTTCAGATACCTGGATCCTTCTCCTACGTAGCCATGATGTTGTGATTGCTGCAGAATGTGGTCTGGCATTATCTTGTTGAAAAATCATTGCATGTCATAATTTGTCTTTTTATTTGTATGCAGACGATCTATAAATCTATCTGCCGGTCACTCTCAATCCCTCATTCTGTTCAAACACTGTTGTTGACTGCTTAAATGATATTAAGCACTGGCTCTTTCAAAACTTACTCCACCTAAACACTGATAAAACCGAATGAATTTTATTTGGTGCATCCAGTGACACCAGCAACATCTTTCCTAGTTCCAGTTCTGGTTTTCCGCTCTCCCACTTCAACCAGGTGGTAAGAAATCTTAGAGTGCAGCTCGACTACAACCTAAAGTTTGATAAACAGATCAGTTCTGTTGTCAAAACCAGCTTCTTTCAGCTCCGTCTGCTCTCTAAAGTAAAGTCACTCCTTAGCCGTAATGATCTGGAGAAGGCCATCCATGCCTATGTGAGCGACTTGATTACTGTAATGAACGTCACCTTAATTTGTTCTTGAATTAAAATAATGTATCAGTACTTTGCAGCATAAAAAAGTAAAGGGTAGCAAAAACAAAAGTACAAGTATAAACTTTTGAATTAATGTATAAGTCTTATTGTACTTAGTCTTAGACTTCTTTTATATTTTTGAGTATAAGTCAAGTATAATTCACTATACTATTCTTAATAGTATTTAATGTAGTTCATAAAAACTAAACTTCAAGTACACAGGCTTATTTTAAAGTACAAAATTAGTATACTCTTAGTACACTTAAATAAACTTCTTTTTAGTATATCTCAGATAAGTACTTAAAAAGAAACTACACCTGTCCCAATATTTCTGTGTTTGTCTGCAGGCACTTTTACAAAACACCTTAAGCTGAAACTATAAATAATAATAATAATAATAATAATAATAATCATTTTATTTAAAAGCGCCTTTCATGACACCCAAGGACACAACAAACCAACACAGTGAATACAGAGCAAACATTATCAGCAACAAATTGAAATATAAAATACATAAAGGATACAAAATGGAAGATAAAAATACATTAGTAAAGTTAACGATACGATAAAGCCACTAGTATACTCCTGCGTACGTCCATCCACGGAGATACGCACGTACGTACGCGGAGGTACGCACGTACCCCCACGGGGCAGCAGTTTTACTAGGGTCATCATCCATCCATCCATCCATCTATCCATCCATTCATGATCCAGCCATCATCTTCTGCTTCTGAGTGACAGGGGCAGCAGCTTTACCAGGGACATCAAATGTCTCAACACTTGGGTCCAAGTTTTGAAAACGGTGTCAGGAAGTTAAAATATTTTTCATATTGACCCATTACAAGGTTGACTAGACAGTATTTTAACTAGAATTAATGACAAACTGGAGTTGAAATGATCAGATGTTCCTTTGCTAGGTCTAATGCTCCTTTTTTCAGGCAGACAACTTATACTTAAAGACAACTTATACTTAAATGTGTTTACTGCAGTTAAAACAACACATTGGTTTTACTTTGTGATAATAAAAACTTTCAAAGATATAATCATTCTTCTTTCTTATTTTGCTTAATGTCATTTAACTCTACATGTCATCACTGAAATTCTTATTGAACAGAATCACAAGTCCAAGTGTGAACTGTCACAGAGTAAATACAATAAAAACATGTATTATCTGCAGCATTGTTCATTAAACTGGAACAACACTACTAAAGTATTACAGAAAATATACAGTAGGCACACTTGATATTGTAGATCATTGCATTAGTTAATACATTCAATAAGTAGTTTTACTTTAATACTTTAAGTATTTTTAAAATCAAATACTTATTTACTTTTACTTAAATAGAAACATTAATATGGTACTTTCAGTACATTTTTGTCTGTGTATTTGTACTGATACTTAAGTACAGTGTTTGAGTACTTTCTCCACCTTTGGTAAATACTGATGTTCAAATGTTATGTTAAGATAAGTTAAAGATTACAATATATTACTTTTTTTAATTAATTAATAAGATAGATTTTAATTTTTTT
>JBBPBX010076602.1:4077-17072 GCA_038048925.1 Garcialebias charrua | reverse complement strand
ATGTCCAATGACCAACGCTCCACAAAATTTATATATATATATATATAGATAAAGAAAAAAACAGTTGTTTATAAACACAACTGGAGCGACATGTTCACTGAGATATTAGTCAGAATGTAGTTTACAGTACTTATCTCATTTTGCCTAGTCAAAGTAAAATTAGATAGGAGACATTTTAAAGCTTTTTTTAAATTTCATATTTACTCATTCATTTGCAACTGAAAAGCTTTGGTCTGAATTCAGGTCATCTGGACAGTTTTTTTCCTTCTATTTTTTAATGCTGAAACGTTTCACCTTCCAGCTGACCCCTCCCAGTGCACACACACAAAAAGAAAAAAAAGACACGGCATATTACCTAGCCATTCAGGAACGCGATGGCGTTGTAACACGCGGAGGAAGTAAGCACTGTAGCGAATACAGTTTTCCAACAGTCTAAAATTCACAAAAATGCTGCCCAAATACTGTACAGCAACGCTGGCCGCTCAGCACATGCGTGTTAATGGAGACGCGTGCAGGCCTCGATAGTCTCAAAGCAAAACAAAGAAACAAACAAAACTCGTAGCATACGGCTTACTTGGATAGAATAACTTATTTTCTAAACTGTACTGTTCGATTTTCCTTTACATCGTCTGCCGCAGTCGTAGACACAAGTTAGCTTACCTTAGCACAATGTAGCTTAGCTGTTAGCTACATGTACGTCGTGACCACAGAATTCAAGAGAACAAAGCTATAAAACAGAACCAATTACCTTCAACTTCTGAATGGATTGCAGCAAGTTTAGGGCAGGAGTTCCGTGACAAATGAACTGAACACAGTTGAGCTCTGATAGATCACAGTAGCATGTAGCACATCAGCACAGAGAGAAAACAACGGTTGGTTGGTTTTCTTCAAGCCAGCGCGGTTCAACAAGAGAGGTGTTGACTGGTTGGAATGATCACGTGACCTCCGCCAATCCAATCATATACGCTCGCGTTCCGAAGTTCTTCTTCTTGTTTTTTTATGGCAGAAAGCAAAAAACACAAGTACTGCCACCTACTGAAATGAATGTGTGACCGCGACGTCGTGGAATAAATGAGGTTTCTTGTAAATGAGTCGATCGAATGAGATATAACCTGCCGGTTGAATGAATGAACAACAACAAACAACAACAATAATTATATTCTTCAAATAAATAATATATATTTGTAAAAAGAAAAAAAGAATTGAGGAAATGCATTAAAATGTTATTAAAAAACAACAATCTTAATAAATCAATTGTCTAACTGCAAATTTATAGTCCTAAAAGTTTTAACTCTGTGAACCGGGTCCAGATAACGTCCAAAACTGACGTTCATATGACGTACAAATGCGGTCATGGTTAGACGTCAAAAATAGACCTTGTTTGCACGTCGGGGCGACGTCTAGAATTGGACTCTCAAACAACGGACAAGTCTAATTTGTAAAAAAAGAAAAAAAATTTGAGGAAATGCATTAAAATGTTATTAAAAAACAACATTCTTATTAAATCAATTGTCTAACTGCACTTTTATAGTCCTAAAAGTTTAACTCTGAACATGGTCCAGATAACGTCCAAAACTGACGTTCATATGACGTACAAATGCGGTCATGGTTAGACGTCAAAAAAAGACCTTGTTTGCACGTCGGGGCGACGTCTAGAATTGGTCTTCGACCAACGGGCTCTATATAGACGTCACTTCGACGTCCCCTGGACGTCTACTGTTTAGTGGGTTAAACTGTTCCAACACCATCAACTCACAAAGGGATTTCAAATCATCTACACCCTCTGCTGATAACCAACGATAGAACTGTGTGTCTCTCTGACCAGATCTGTATTTGTCTGTTGTTCAGTCTTCCTGTAGTTCCTAAATTGTTGCCTATAATATTCAGGAACCCGTTCATAAGCTTTCAAAACAGCTTCTTTAACAGACTTGTACACCTTCCTTTCAGCTGAAGGTAATGAAACATAAGCTTCTTGGGCCTTACCCACCAGCACACTTTGTAGTAGAATGGAGCAATCTGGATCACTCCAGTCATTGTCCTCTGCCATGTCCTCAAACAAAGAGAAAAACACATCAGGATCGTGTTCATTAAATTTAGGTAACAGCTTCAACATGTTAACCAAGTTACGTCCAGAAGACCCATCACCAACTTGAGACAGATTAAGAGTTCCACCACTTAACCTGCCCTCAGACCGCAACTTCAGATGCTCAGCTTCCAGAGATAATTTCTTAAGCTCCAACTCATGTGCATATGCCAACCTCTTAGCTTCATGTTCACGTGCTAACCTCTTTTCTTCCTGTGCTTGTGTTAACTTCATTTCTTCATGTTCACGTGCTAACCTTTTTTCTTCCTGTTCTTGTGCCAACTTCTTATCCTCATATTCACGTGCTAACCTCTTTTCTTCAACTTCATGTTCACGTGCTAACCTCCTCTCTTCCTGTTCACATGTCATCCTCCTTTCTTCCTGTTCATGTGCCAGCCGTAACTTTTCCAACTCAAACTTCATTTCAACCTCAGATCTTTTAATTTGAAACATTAATTGAGAATCTTGAGTTACGGTTGGATCCAAAGTTTCCTCATCTGACTTAGAGGCACCAGTTAACGAATCTGCACCACCGGAAGTCATGTCCGTTATATCAGCATCTGAAAGAGAAATAGTAAAGACATTCATTTTTACAAGATTGTCTTTTAAAAAACTCTTTAGCTGGGGTAACCTCAATCCTTTTGCAGCTTCAAAATCAATTTTAAAGTGTTCAGCTACCTGACGAATCTGCTCCTTAGTGAGCTTTTCCAAAAGTTCTAAAGTTGGGGAAGCCAAAAAAGAACTCACAATATCCATTTTAACAAACCAAATTCCAACAGCTAGTCAGATACCAAATACCAAATTCCAACAGCTAGTCAGATACCAAATACCAAAGTCCAACCAGAATACCAAATACCAACTTTTAACCAGAATACCAAATTTTACTTATTTTAACCAGAATACCAAATACCAAATTTTATTTATTTTAACCAGAATACCAAATACCAAATTTTACCAATTTCTTTGTCCAACCACTATAAAGAAATGCATGACTGGTGCAAACAAATGGCAAATCTCTATTTTCCTACAGCTAACTAAGTAAAAAAAAAACTAACTAACCTTAGCCTAGTCTTCAGGCCTTCCTCCAAGAGCCAAGGTAGCCAAAGCAGTTGAAGCACCAAAATGCCACTGGCAGCAAATCCCTCCAGGCCAAAACCTCTCAGGCAGCAACCAGGGCGGTGCCCTCAGCCCAGAATCCAGCCCAAAAATAACAAACAAAAACAACAAACAGGGTCGACTAAAAATGGAGTAGCCAAAACAACAAACACCAGTCAGCACTCACTTATTTAACCAGCAAGACTTTCCTCCCCCCTCAAAAAGAAAGCCCACAAAAAACCAAAACAAACAAAAATCCTCATGGACCTCCAAGCAAACACACAAGGAACACACCACATCAAAAGCAAGACCAAAACAGACAAAAAACCACTCAAGTCAACCAAGCAGGAAAAAAAAAACCCACAAGGTTCAGCGACGAGCCCCCACAATGTTACGTCCACCAGGCTCATTTGGTGGGGTAACATTAAAGGAGGCCACACAAGGATTTCTGATTAACTAAAAAAGGTATTTATTAAATTATTTTAGAGCGAAGAAACCAAGAAAAATGAATACCTGCTAGATCAATGAATAAATAAATGCCTAAAATGAGAAACCCAAAAATGATTATTGTAGACAAAACTCACCAACACCAACCATAAGGTACAAACCAAACCAAAATGGTGTTCTGAGGAGGAGGAAGGAGGAAAAGCCTTCCTGCTGCTGCATGCAAGGCAGCTTAAATAATAGGAGTGCACCAATCAGGGCAAAACAAAACACCTGTGGAAGGCCTGTCTCCAGAACCATACCAGAAAAAGAGGCAAAAAACCACTGCAGCCGTAACAAAGAGGCACAGAACATAATGTCACAGCTCCATGTCCATGAAGAAACAAATGGAGAGAGGGCTGCAGATGTACCAGGAAATTCCACCAGTCGTTCTGTCTGAGATCCCTGCTGCTGGTGGTGGAACCAACACAAGACTTATCCTTTGCTGTCAGATCTTGCATTCTCATGTTTATGTTCAAGCTTCTTCTACACCCAGCAAATATGTTGTCCTCTGCAGGAGACACTGTCTGTCCAGAACACTCACACATACCGGTACTTCCTGAGAAGCAGATGTGATCATTTTCCTCAACAAGAACAGTTTCTGATTTTATACTGTACCTGCTGCTAACCTGGATTGGATTGTACAAGTTGCTCTTTTTTATAATGATAATAATAAATGGAGCTTACTTAAATAGTGCGTTCCAGCCCCTTATGAGGGGCTTGATATTTATATACTGCTTGAAAATAGCCCTGTGAGAAATTCATAGTAAATTTCACAAAAAGGAAAAAGTTAATAACATTAAAATTCAAACAGAAGTTCAAATTATTTAATCCTGAAAGAACTCTGGCGAACTACTGTAGCTCTTTTATAACATCCATCCATCCATTTTTGTCTGCTTATCCGCGGTCTGGTCGCGGGGGTAGCAGCCTAAGTAGGGAGGCCCAAACTTCCCTCTCCCCAGCCACTTGAAGCAGCTCCTCTGGGGGAATCCCAAGGCGTTCCCAGGCCAGCCGAGAAACATAGTCCCTCCAGCGTGTCCTGGGTCTTCCTCTGGGTCTCCTCCCGGTGGGACATGCCCGGAACACCTCACCAGGGAGGCGTCCAGGAGGCATCCTAACCAGATGCCCGAGCCACCTCAACTGGCTCCTCTCGATGTGGAGAAGCAGCGGCTCTACTCCGAGTCCCTCCCGGATGACTGAGCTTCTCACCCTATCTCTAAGGGAGAGTCCAGACACCCTGCGGAGAAAACTCATTTCAGCCGCTTGTATCCGAGATCTCGTTCTTTCGGTCACAACCCAAAGCTCATGACCATAGATGAGGGTGGGAACGTAGATCGATCGGTAAATTGAGAGCTTTGCCTTTCGACTCAGCTCTCTCTTCACATCTTCTTTTATAACATGATGAAGTTAAACTCAAAGTAGTCTCCTCAGATAAATAGTGTTAACTTATTATTTTTATATGAAAGTTTCTGTTAACTTATTATTTTTATTTTTGATTGTTTCTGTTCAGTGCCCTGAGAGGACTTCTGTTGTGACTTGGCGCTATACAGTATAAATAAACTCAACTGAATTCAATTGACATGTTGTAGGAGGTGGTGAAGAGACGACACAGGAGACGGGATATAGTTCTTCACTTTTAATCAACTCCTACTAAACTGGCGGGAAAACCACCCAACACCGCCTTATATACCAACACAACATCCGGTCCTCTGGACCTTTCACAATAAAAGCATCCTGTAACACATTCGGTCCACTGGGTGTGAGTAGAGCCCCCTAGTGGTCCACCACACACGCCCCCCCAGAACACCCAGTAAGGTCCATCACTAGTCCCGCATTTTAGGTTTGATTAAACGACCAGAACGGCTGAACCTGGGCCCTGCAGAACCAGTCTGATGAAGCGGAGGGCTCCGAGGAGGGCCTGCAGAAGATTCGGGCTCCAATGGACGTTGAGAGTCTCTGGCAGGGGGACAGCAGTCCGTTAACAATGTGGATGGAGGTCTGCCCCTGCGAGGAGCCTGGGCCGTAACAACCTGATCATCTGACATAACATGAGCTGGTTTAAGCCTATCGATACAGACAGTCTCAGTACGACCCCCTAAATCTAAAAGGAAATGTTTTGGACCTGGTTGAAGAACCCGAAACGGTCCATCATACAAAGGCTGTAGTGGTGTCCTGTGTGCATTGTGTTTGACAAAAACAAATTTAGAGGACTCCAGACTCTTAGGGACAAATGACTGCGGTAAACAATGGTGTACCGGGCCAGGGACACGAAAAGGGGCCTCCTGAGGTGAAAAATGGAGCAACGGTGGAGCAAACTGTGGTGAGGGTACCTCAGGTAAAAACTCACCGGGGACGCGCACAGGTTGACCGAAAACCAGTTCAGCCGGGGAAGAGCTCAGGTCCTCTTTGGTTGCGGTACGTAAACCCAACAAAACCCAGGGAAGACGGTCAATCCAGTTGTCACCGGTCAATGCAGCACGCAGTGCAGCTTTCAATGATCTGTGAAACCGTTCACACAAACCATTAGCTTGGGGGTTGTAAGCGGTGGTCCTGTGAACGTTAGTCCCCAGACTCTTGGCCATGGTAGACCAAAGTTCAGAAACAAACTGCGGGCCCCGGTCTGATGTAATGTCTGAAGGGGGGCCAAAACGCGCCACCCAGGTAGACAAAAATGCCCGGGCCACCACTGCAGATGTCGTGGATGTCAAAGGAACCACCTCAGGCCACCTGGTGGTCCGGTCTATCATAGTCAGCAGATGAGTAAAACCTTGTGATGGAGGCAGAGGGCCCACCAGGTCTACGTGCACATGATCAAACCGCCGACCTGGGATGGAGAAGGGTTCCAAAGGTGCTTTGGTGTGCCTGTTAACCTTAGCGCGCTGGCATGGGACACACGCTGCTGCCCACTCCTTAACTGCTTTACGCAGACCGGGCCAAACAAACTTTGAACTGACCAGTTTCACCGAGGCTCTAACACCTGGATGAGAAAGGGAATGTAAGGAGTCAAAAACGCGGCGTCGCCATGAAACTGGAACCAGGGGGCGGGGCCTGCCAGTAGAAACATCACAGAGCAGGAGGGGACCTCCGTCATTCACCTGCCGTTCCTCCAACTCGAGGCCCGTGGGCCCGGACTGGAGCTCGAGTATTTCTGCGTCGCTACGTTGGTCCGCAGCCATAGCAGAAAAATCGATGCCAACGTGTACGGGAGAGATCAGCACCCGGGAGAGACAGTCGGCCACCACGTTGGATTTTCCAGCCACATGCTGAATGTCTGTAGTAAATTCAGACACCGCTGCGAGGTGGCGTTGCTGGCGAGCAGACCAGGGGTCAGAAATTTTTGACATCGCAAACACCAAGGGTTTGTGGTCAACATATGCAGTGAACCGGCGGCCCTCCAGGAAAAACCTGAAATGGCGTGTGGCCAGGTAAAGCGCCAGCAACTCTCTGTCAAAAACACTGTATTTCAGCTCATTGTCCCGCAGCGTACGGCTGAAAAATGCAAGCGGCTGCCAAACCCCGGAAACCTGCTGTTCTAACACAGCCCCCACCGCAACATCAGATGCGTCGGTTGTTAAAGCTATTTGCGCCGCTGGGGATGGATGGGCCAAAAGGGCAGCAGTGGCCAGTGCAGCTTTAGCATCACCAAATGCCTGTAGGCGTTCTGGTGTCCAGTCCACGCTGTCGTTGGGCTTTTTCTTTTTCAGCGCTCCATAGAGCGGACGCAGCAGTTGTGCTGCCCTGGGGAGGAAACGGTTATAGAAGTTAACCATTCCCAAAAATTCTTGTAGCGCTTTAACAGACTGGGGCTGTGGGAAATCTGACACCGCCTGCACTTTGTTTGGTAACGGGACGGCACCACTTGCAGAAATGCGGTGGCCCAAAAAGTCAATGACTGGCAGCCCAAACTGGCATTTCGCTGTATTTACAATCAGGCCATGTGCTGCCAGGCGCTGAAAAACCTCACGGAGGTGGGACAAGTGCTGCTCAGCCGAGCTGCTAGCCACCAGGACGTCATCCAGGTACACAAATACGAAGGACAGACCCCTTAGGACTGAATCCATCAACCGCTGAAATGTTTGTGCTGCACCTTTAAGACCAAAAGGCATGCGCAAAAACTCAAAAAGGCCGAAAGGCGTGATAACAGCGGTCTTAGGGACATCCTCCACATGCACAGGAACCTGGTGGTACCCCCGTACTAAATCTACTTTAGAAAAAATGGAGGTCCCAGCCAGGTGCACTGAAAAATCCTGGATGTGGGGGATGGGATAACGATCGTTCTCTGTGATGTTATTTTCATTCATTCATTCAACCTTTATTATACAGGCTAGCCTCGTTGAGTCACGGGGACTCATTTACAAGAGGGACCTGTCTCACTCACACCAAACAACCATCCACTCTCACACCTAGGGTCAATTTAGAGTCACCAATCAGCCTAACAAGCATGTTTTTTGGTCTGTGGGAGGAAACCGGAGTACCCGGAGGAAACCCACGCATGCACGGGGAGAACATGCAAACTCCACCCAGAAAGGCCCCGGACCGGGATTTGAACCGGCAACCTTCTCGCTGAGAGGCAGCAGCTCTACCAGTTGTGCCACCGTGCTGCCCAATTTTATTTATTAAGGCGGCGGAAATCCCCACATGGACGCCATTTGCCATCTGCCTTGGGCACCATGTGGAGGGGGGAGGCCCACGGACTGTTTGAGCGCTGCACGATGCCTAAACGCTCCATGTTAGCAAACTCTTCCTGTGCTATTGCTAGCTTAGTAGCATCGAGGCGGCGTGCACGTGCGAACACCGGGGGGCCCGTTGTGGGAATATAATGTTCGACCCCATGTTTTGTGTTTGTGTTTGCAAAATCAGGAACAGTCAGCGAGGGGAATTCAGACAATAAACGCTGAAACACATTACCCGAAGCTAAAAAGTTAGCATGCATTAAAGGCCCAGCTCCTCGCGTCTCACAAGGCAGTGACGAAAAAGACACAGCGTCGATCAAACGTCTGTTAGCTAAATCAACCAGGAGCCCGTGAGCACAAAGAAAATCAGCCCCTAAAATAGGGACTGAGCTAGCAGCTACCACAAAGTTCCACTGGAAGTCCCGTTCATGGAAACGAACAGTCACCAACCTTTCGCCAAACGTCTTGATGGGATAGCCGTTAGCCGCGGTTAGCTGCGGCCCGCAGCCTTCTGCTAACCTGTCGGAGCCAGTCGGGGGAACGAGGCTCTTCTGCGAGCCGGAGTCCACCAGGAACCGCCTCCCCGACCTCGAGTCTTCAATGAAAAGCAGCCTTTCCTTGTCGCCAACGGCCGCGACTGCTAGCGGGCGCTGGCGCTGTCGTTTCCCTGCGGCTTGAAACTGCACGGTGGGACGCACCGTCGTGCTTTGGCGCCAAAACGCTGGTGGAAGAAACAAAAGGCAGCTCCTGACCGCCTGCGGGCGACCCCTGCTACGACCACTGGCTCGTCCGGCGCTGAGGGCGATGCTTGAAGCTCGGGCGCCGCTGGAGATCCGGGGACCGCCGCTTGGACCGCGAACGTCCTCGCAGCCAGCAGGATGCGGTCGGCTTCGCGGGCCAGCGAGCGGTAATCCTTCTGCTGCAGAAACGGGGAGTTGGCCAGGGCAGTGCGCACTGGAGCCGGGAGCCGGCGGAGGAAGAGGTGGAGAAAGAGAAACTCACAGTCAGCTGAACCCCTCAACGACAACATTCCTTCCATGAGCTCAAGAGCTGTGCCATCGCCCAAATCGGAGAGGGAAAACAGTTTCTCGGCGCGCTCCGCGTCCGAGAGCGTGTAACGCTGCAGAAGGAGCTCCTTGAGGGCGTCGTATTTTCCTTGTGCAGGAGGGTCTTCGAGCAGGCTCATTACCCGCTGGGTGGACAATGGGTCCAGTGAAGCGACCACATGGTGGTATTTGGTGTCGTCTGCAGAGATCCCGCGAAGAGCGAACTGTGATTCGACGTGGGCGAACCACGACCGAGGTGCGTGCAGCCAGAAGTCCGGGATTTTAACGGCCACCGCAAAAGCGAGCGGGGCCGCCGGTGGAGGTTCCACAGCAGCGGACAGCTGAAGAGAGCTGGCTTGACCTTCGGATGTCGTCATATTCAGTTCACGTCAGGGTCACCAGTGTAGGAGGTGGTGAAGAGACGACACAGGAGACGGGATGTAGTTCTTCACTTTTAATCAACTCCTACTAAACTGGCGGGAAAACCACCCACACCGCCTTATATACCAACACAACATCCGGTCCTCTGGACCTTTCACAATAAAAGCATCCTGTAACACATTCGGTCCACTGGATGTGAGTAGAGCCCCCTAGTGGTCCACCACAATGACTTTTTTTTAACCCCGCCTACAAAAAGAATCGGAATCAAGAATAGAAAGGAATCGGAACAAAGAATCAGAATTGGAACCGGAATCGCTCAACTTCAAACGATGCCCAACCCTAGTGAGGATCCACAACTTCTCCTCCTCCGCCATAACCCTCAGCACTGGCTCCCTTCAGGGATGTGTGCTGAGCCCTCTCGCGTTCACTCTGCTCATGTGTGATTGTGCACCTACCTATCTAGGCTGTCATACTGTAAATTTTGCAGATGATACAGCGGTGGTTGGATGCATCACGAACAATGATGAGTCCAGCTACATGCAAGAGGTGGAACACCTGGAGAGCTGGTGCAAGGACAATAACCTTCACAACAATGTGAAGAAGACAAAGGAGATGATGGTGGACTTCAGAAGGAACAAACACACCTTCTCTCCCCCCCAGTCATATCTTAGATCTTATTATTGTTTTTCTTTTACATGTTATTGTTGGATGTAACTGGGACCCTGTGTGCATAGTTTTGTTCTACCACATATGCAACATGTGGTGCGAATGACAATAACGAATCTCTGAATCAAGAAAGCTCATCAGAGACTCTACTTCCTCAGACGGCTGAGACGAGCTGGTCTGAGCAGCCCAGTCCTCACCTCCTTCTACAGGTGTGCAGTGGAGAGCATCCTGTGCTCCAGCATCAATGTGTGGCATGGAGGCTGCACAGCTGCAGAAAGAAAAGCTTTGCAGAGAGTGGTGAAGGCTGCACAGAAGATGTTGGAGTCAGTCTCCCCACCATCACAGACATCCACACCTCCAGATGCAGGAAGAAGGCCACCTGCATCATGAAGGACCCCACTCACCCAGCACACACACATTTTGCCCCACTCCCCTCAGGAAGGATGTTGAGGAGCATTAAGTGTAAAACCACTAGACTGAGGAACAGCTTCTACCACTAGGCTGTTAGACTCATGCATATCTAACCAGAATAATCACTGTAAAATTTCACATCATGTTGCTGCTGATCTGTTTCATGTTGCTGCTGATCTGTTTCATGTTGCTGTGTTCATTCATGCTCATCTGCTCATACAGACTCATGTTTGTGCTGCTGTTTGGAGTAATGTTTTCTATGATATTAGTGCTTAGTGTATTTTTAGTTGATATTTTTCTTAGTTCATATCTTAGATGTTATTACTGTTTTTCTTTTACATTTTATTGTTGGATGTAATTGGGACCCTGTGTACATAATCTCGTTTCATTATACATGTATGTACCACATGTGGTGCGAATGACAATAAAGATTCTCCAACTCTGACTCTGATAATTGAGGCAGGTGGGTGGGTAAGAACCACTGCAGTGGAGAAAGTTATCCCAGGGAATTTGACTAACCAAACTTGAATTAGTTAGTCTTGTCAGATCATTGCAAGAATAAAACTCCAGTACAACAGTAAAAATAGCCAGTGGCAAAGATGGTATTCAGACCCATGGGCACAATTGCAACAACTTGAGAGAAATGCACATTTGCTGATTTCAGGAACTTTTTTTTCCATCAGTCATTTATATGAAAATAATATGTTTAACTCACCAAGCCCAAGGCTCCCATAGGACACCAACACAGTCCATAGCCACTGATCACATGAATAGAATAATAATGTCCTCAGGCCAAGGCCACATGTTAGTAATCACATGACTACTATAGTAGCTTGGTAGCAGGCAAGTGTGTACAAAACCCTCACAAATGGTCACTAAACTCACTGGAGCAATATCAAAACTACAACAAGACACAAAAACAGTTCCAGGAAAATAATTCTTAGCAAGTTGAAAAAACAGGTCCCACGTACCGGTACATGTTTGAGTAAACATTGATGCATTCAGGTCAAATCGCCAGGAGGCAACAAGAGTTATGGTGTACCAAACATAAAGTTGAGAAATAGATGCTGGGAGAAAAAAAAAAGAAATAAACCAAGAATAATCTTCACATTGTTCAAAGTTTTAAAAATACTGTAAATGGGAGTGTTTGTGGTGGAGAGGAAGGAATCAGGGGTGAGACAGATGCTGTTGGCTGTTCCTTTGTGGGGGTTTGGAGGAAACAGTCAGCATGCTTGTTCATCAAATATGACTGAAGGGCAGGCACAATTTAGTCTCACAGTAAGATATACAGAAGCATTGCTGGTTGGCAGCTATGATAAAGGGTGTAAAGTGATCTTAGGCTAATGTTTTTTTATTTTCTAAGACTTCTTCTTTATGCTAGTTTTACAAAAGGTTTAGCTGAACTAAAGTAATAATTTATTAAACCTATTAATCAGAAAGCCTAGGTTTTGTGGTTGTATTTACTATTTAGTTTACTTTGTGTCATTTTTTTTATATACTTCAGGTTTTGTTATGTTGTTTGTTGCGTTTTCATTTAAAAATCCCTTGTTTCTTAATTTCTGTCCTGTTAAGCACTTTGGTCAATGCAAGGCATTGTAGGAAGGTGCTATACAAATAAAGTGTATTATTATTATTATTATTATTATTTTTATTATTATTATTATTATTATTATTATTATTATTATATTATTTGAGTTTAATTTCTCAATGTCTTTTCAGTTTCTTTGTAGTCAAACATGCTCCTCAGCCCTGTTTACTAGTCTCAACAGTAGTCAGTTTCTTATGTCTTATCATATTTATTCTGTCAGTCCTGACTATGTCATCACTTGGTCAAATTAGTTTCATGCCTGTCTGGTTCTGCTACATGTTTTTTAGTGTCCCTTTTGTTACCTTACATTTTGCTTCTATAATTTTGTTTATTTAATAAAATAAATAAATAATAATAAAGATACTAAAAAAAATAAGTGGCTATAACTTTTACTCCTGCTCAGTTTTATTGTTTTTCTGTATAATAATATGTCCAAATTGATGCACCCCCCCAAAAAAAACGAAAAAAAAAAAAAAAAAAAAAATTTTGTTTAAGAGGGTTTAGCCCAAGGACGGTCATTACAAAAGTTTTCCCACAGATTTTTGGCTTCATAATTTGCTGTCACAGAT
>JBBPBX010076600.1:0-17073 GCA_038048925.1 Garcialebias charrua | reverse complement strand
TCTTTGATATTCTTAAGAGATTTGGCCTGGGAGAAAAATACTTAAAGTGGATTAAATTATTGTATACGGAACCAATAGCTAAAGTGGTAACTAACAGTCAGTTATCAAGGAGTATAAATCTCTGCAGATCGACACGACAGGGATGCCCATTGTCCCCCCTTCTTTTCTTGTTTGCCATTGAACCACTAGCTATGACAATACGTGAGTCCCCTGAAATCACTGGGATTCAAATAGGAGAGGTAGAGCATCGAATATCTCTTTTTGCAGATGACATTGTTTTGCTTATAACTAACCTAGAGAAGTCGACTCAGGAAGTGAATACAATTCTGAGAGAATTCGGGGAGTTCTCAGGATATAAAGTTAATTTAAAAAAAAGCTCTTTATTATTGCTGAATAGAAATAACCCTCCAATACAAACACAGTTCACATGTACATATGAAGGATTCAAATACTTAGGAATTCAGATTGTGCCAAATATAGAGAAAATAGTTTCTATTAATTATGATCCTTTAGTGCAAAAAATATCAGGATCTCTAGAAAAATGGGGAGAGATGCCAATTTCAATGATTGGCCGAATTAATATTATTAAAATGTCTATTCTCCCAAAATTTTTATACCTCTTCCAGTCTATTCCTTTGTATGTGCCAGCTTCCTTTTTCTCCTCTTTGGATAAAACTTTCACTAGATTTATATGGAATAATAAGCGCCCCAGACTACGCCTCTCTCTTCTTTATCTGCCCTATGACCGGGGGGGGATTAGAATGCCGAATATTAAACACTATTACTGGGCTGCCCAGCTTTGTGCTGCTACTGGTTACTTTTCTATTAATAACACACCATCTTGGGTACAAATAGAGAACAACTCATTACCATTACCTCTAAAATCCTACCTTTACTCAGCTGAACCTAAACAATTATTAAAAAACACAAAAAACCCTTTTCTTAAGAATACAATATCAGTTTGGCATCATTCTCATAAAGTTTTAAATGAGGTGTCCAAGATCTCATGGTTGTCACCGATTTGGAGAAATGATAGATTCAAACCAGGAAGAGCAGACAGAGGATTTAAGTTATGGATGGATAAAGGCATAAATACAATAGGAGACCTTTATCATGAGGGAGTTTTAATGTCTTTTGAACAATTGGCAAGCAAATACAGTTTGCCACAAAAGCACTTTTTTAAGTATTTACAGATTAGAAATTTTGTTAATACCTTGCGGATATCTACAGCTGAACCTCCGCTCTCTACCATAGAGAATATAGCCATCTACCACAATCAGAGTAGAGGCTTACTCTCCAAATTCTATAATATTCTACTCTTATCTTTGAAAGATAGTAGTCTCTCCTATTTGCAAGCATGGAGAACTGATCTACAAGCAGAAATTTCTGAGGATGAATGGAATGACTCATGCCTATTGGCACAAACACAAACTATCAATACAAGGTTTAGATTATTACAATATAAATGGTTATTTAGAACATATATTACTCCTGTGAAACTGAACCATTTCAATCCAAATACACCTGATACTTGTGTTAAATGCAATACAGATAGAGGTACTCTTTTCCATTGTATGTGGCAATGTACAGAACTTCAAATTTTCTGGAAAGAGGTCACTGGGCTCATTTCTCGCTTGATTGAACAAGATGTACCAATGGACAGTAGACTCTGCTTGCTGCATATTTTTCCAGATGACTTTAAGGGTTCCTCAAAGAGGAAACTAGTGACTTTTTGCCTTTTACAAGCTAAACATCTGATTGCACTGAAGTGGAAGAACATAGAAAGACCAAAGATAAATGAGTGGATTAAAGCACTGAGCAACAACCTGGCAATGGAAAAACTGACGTATATAGTGAAAGGGAAGCTTGAAGACTTTAAAGATATGTGGTCACCCTTCCTATATTTTGTCAAAAATAACATGTAAATTTAAATGTCTTTTCTTTATTTGTTTGATGTGACAGAGTGAGCTCTAGGTGTTCGGGGTGGGGGAAGGGTTATAAGATGTTTATGTTCTCTGTTTATTTTTATTTTATTTTTTTTTCTTTTCTGGTTTTGTTTCTTTTTATTCTTTTATTTTTTGTATGTATGTGTGTATGTCTTTGTTGATTGTTTATATAATTGGAAAAGTTCAATAAAATATTTTTGAAAAAAAAAAAATCTGAGGCCATGGTCTCGAGCCGGAAAAGGGTAGTGTGCCCTCTCCGGGTCGGGGAGGAAGTCCTGCCCCAAGTGGAAGAGTTTGAGTATCTCGGGGTCTTGTTCACGAATGAGGGAAAACTGGAGCGTGAGATTGATAGGCAGATAGGTGCAGCGTTGGCAGTGAAGCGGGCGCTGTACCGGTCTGTCGTGGTGAAGAGAGAGCTCAGTCAAAAGGCAAAGCTCTCAATTTACGGATTGACCCACATTCCCACCCTCATCTATGGTCATGAGCTTTGGGTTGTGACCGGAAGAACGACATCTTGGATACAAGCGGCTGAAATGAGTTTTCTCGGCAGGGTGTCTGGACTCTCCCTTAGAGATAGGGTGAGAAGCTCAGTCATCTGGGAGGGACTCAGAGTAGAGCCGCTGCTTCTCCACATCGAGAGGAGCCAGATGAGGTGACTCGGGCATCTGGTTAGGATTTATCCTGGACACCTCCCTGGTGAGGTGTTCGAGCATGTCCCACCGGGAGGAGACCCAGAGGAAGACCCAGGACACGCTGGAAGGACTATGTTTCTCGGCTGGCCTGGGAACGCCTTGGGATTCCCCCGGAGGAGCTGCTCCAAGTGACTGGGGAGAGGGAAGTCTGGGCCTCCTTACTTAGGCTGCTACCCCCGCAACCCGACCCCGGATAAGCGGAAGAAAATGGATGGATGGATGGAGACCAAAAATAAGGACATTTTATCGAGATGGGATTAAAAACGGGGACAGTTATAGTTTCACTTATTTTTACACATTTATTCATGTTTAAACAATAAAAATTCAAATATAACAGCAGGAATGTGTCTCTCCACACTTTTAACATTTCCTAATAAAGTAATAAAATGAATAAAGTAATACATAGTAGGAGTAATAGAGTACTAAAACTAGGGGGAGGGTCAAGGGTATGTACTAGTAAGTGAGCGTGCATACCTTGTGAGTGAATGAGAACATGTTTGTACCTACATAGGTGTATACAAGTACTGTACACAGTGTATGGTTACGTAGCTGATGTGTATTTATATTGTGTGTATGTGTGAGGTGAGTGAAGGTCAGGTAGTCCACTGACATGAGCTCATCTCTGGTACTGCGAGGCCTCCTCTGTCTGAAGAGCCATCAGCCATGGTGGCCATGGAGGTCTGGAATAGAAGAAGAGCAGAAAAAGTTACGCACAAAACTGAAAATGAAAGAGCACAGATAATAGTAACAAGAAATACTTAAAACATAAGAAATAAGACACAATTTAGTAATGTGATTATATAACTATTGTTTTCTTTTTATTTGTTCTTCTACTTATTTCATCGTCACTCAAACAACTGCCTCTTCACACTGCTGTGGTTAGAGGAGTACAATGAACCTGATGCTCAGCTCAGAGGAAGAACTTCTGTCCTCTCGACTCGAACCAGCCATAACGTCTCACCAATTTTACAGTCACTCTGTCATCACTCAATGTCTTCTAACAGAGACTTCAAGGGAACCTCCTACTGTTAGGTGTGATCTTTCAATTTACATGTATGTGTTACAAACCCCCTTTTGTTTAAGCTGGGATGTGTCGTTTTGTCAATTTAAATAGAATGGGCATTTTAGTTAATTTGTGGTGTTATCTCAGTTTCCAATTTCATATGTTGGTGCGTGACTTGTAAGCCTGTATAAAACTTCTCGTTCTCACAGCTTCCATTCAGAATTGAAAAAGACTTCTGGACAGAAGTCGAAACGTTTTCCGCAACAAATAAAGTCCAGTTGATCCTGTATTGAACGCCTTTTTTGATTTCATCACTCAATATGTTACCAATCAAACCACTTCATCAGTTTCTCTCTTGAACTTTAATTGTAAATATTTGACATCATAAACTTGAGACAGATAAACTTGAACATTAACAGAAGAGCAACAATCTGAAGAGCTGTCCAGGACGTAGAAATGGAAACTCTGCTGGTAATTTCTCAGTAAAATGACACTTCCTCTTCTTTGAAAGAGCCATCTTGTCATTCAGTCTGGTCTTTTTTCTTTCCTTTCCTCCTTTTCTTTGTAACACTCATCTGCTCTTTTCCTTCTCTTGTTTTCCTTCTCTTTGCTTTATCAGTCTTCCTATTTTTCTCTGCTCTCATTCACTCTTTTCTATCAGTCTTTGTATTTTTCTTCTCTCTTTAACTCTTCTTTCTATTAGTCTATTTCCCTCCTCTCTCCTCTTCTATAACCCCCAATTTACACTACATGCGTTCCGGCTCCGGTCCGCTCCGCTCCGCAGGTCGCAGCTGAGCGTTTCAAGTCCAGTTTACACTACCTCCGCTCCGCTCCGCCTGGATGCGCCGCTCCGAGACGCATGCGCGGGAATTGCGAGATTGCGCGATAAATCAAGTGATAAATAAGGAAGTCAGAACAAAACAATTCATTCGGTGGAAGAAGGAGAACAACAGTAGAGACTGCCTCGCTGTTTCATTGTTTTTTGCATTGAGATATTTTCAGGACATTTGCTCTGTAATGGGCGACAGGACATGGTTTGAGCGACAGGACGTGATTTATTACATTTCAGAATAAAATGCTTTTAATTTTTTTTTATTTCTTGTATTGCGTTTGTAGGCATAGTCATAAATGATAGTTTGACAGCATTTTTGTACAAATAAATCCGTATAGAGCTAGGATTAGTCCGCCCATGGTGATTTTATTTTGTAAATACGGATGTTGTGCTCGTTCCTTTTCCTGTTGGTGCGACGTAATCTTTAAAAGTTGACTCCGGCACAGCTCCGGCGTCCAGCAGAAATAGGATCGGATTCTAATTTTGACGGACTGCCGTCCGCTCGCCGCCGCCGTGCGGAGCCAGTGTAAACGCTCTCATTGATTATAATGGGTGCGTATTTGCTGCGGAGGTCGGACCGGAGTGGAGCGGAGCCGGAACGCATGTAGTGTAAATTGGGGGTAAGTCTTCCACTTCTCTACAACAGACATAATATAATCACAATTGTCTACAAAAATATTAGAACATATAACATACTGAAAATTTACTACAAAGTATTTAACAAAGAAAATAATATTTTTGTTTTAGATACCCTTTAGAAATTGATGTTTTAGATGAAAAACTGGGGTTATCCTAGTATAATCTTATTATAAATATTAACATTATTTTGAATGATTTAGAGCTCATCACAGCACAGAAACAGCACTGGTGAGAGTTACTAATGATATTCTCATGGCCTCAGACAATGTACAAGTGTCTACACTGGTCCTGTTAGACCTCAGTGCTGCATTTCATACAGTTGATCACAATATTCTATTACACACCTAAGCCTGGAAGTCTATGTTCACAAATCAATTCAGTTCAGTTTAGTTATATAGTGCCAAGTCACAACAGAAGTAATCTAAACAGAAACATTCATATTTTTTTTTCATTTTTTTTCATTTACCCTTTATTTATACAGGTAGTCTCATTGAGCCACAAGAACTCATTTTCAAGAGAGACCTGTTTAGGGAGCAGATGGTGGGGGTTAAGGGCTTTGCTCAGGGGCCCAGAGTGGGGTGAATGAGGGTGGAGGCAGGTGTGGATGTTTCACATTTTTCCACCCACATTTTTTGATGTTGTCGGTACCGGGCCTTGATCCGGCGATCTTCCGATCACAGGCCCACCGTCTAACCACTGTGCCACCACTCCCCCTTAGTTAACACTATTTATCCGAGGAGCCAGCAGATTGATTTGAGTATTAATATATTTGCAAAACAACTCATAACTAGCTCTGAACATATAAACTAAAGGCCACCAATCAATTCTAAAATATCTTACATTAGATGAACCCTAGGCGCATGCACCATCACACAATATTCAACACGTCAAGTCTAAACCAGCTGAACTGAGCCTTGAAAACAGTTCACCCTGTTATAATTTCTCCCACTATCTCACTCAAGCTGCAGTTACTCCCTGTGCTCTATTAGTTGTTCTGTTTGTTAATTTGATTTGATTTGATGTTTATTCATTCATTTTAAAAGAACAATACAAGACAGTTTCATCAGATACAAGAATACAAGTAGGATAAAATGAAGGGAGCAGAAAGAAGATGGAATCTTATTATATCTGCCCCTTAATAAAAATAATAAAAGCTTGGCTTGGGTCCTCATCTTTAGTTAAACTAAACACATCTCAGCCCTATTTTTTTTTTAATTTTTTAACCTGGACACAATGCTAGGAACAGAAACATTTCCTACTGCGAACAAAACTTTTATCACAGCAAGGATCAGCCTAGTTCAAACAAAATAAATCTGTTCATACATACCATCACAGGACTCACAGGACAGCTCGCCATCAGCGTTGACAAACTCGTGCTACGCTTCTTCTTCTTCAGTTTTAAAGGCAGCGCGCGACTCCTTCTTCTGTCTGTAACATCAGCTGTGTAGCGCCGGCGCGACCAGCTACTGCAGTAACAGCGGCTGTTGTGCACAACTGCACTCGCACACCATGTAACTTTTTTTTCTCATTCATAAAATGCTCAAATCGTGGATATTTTTGGGGACAGCTTTAGCCAGGGACAGGTCATCCAAAACAGGGACTGTCCCTGAAAATCGGTTACGTCTGGTCACCCTAACCAATCGGCAATCTCAATTTGTCCTGAAGGTAAACACCCCTTGCCTGCGGAGATGGGCTGCAACCCATCAGGGTGTATACTCGAGTATGAAGTTTCAACCATCTGCGCAGTGTCTGCACAGCTCACGGAGTACACAAGGTATGCCCGACTCTATGGGAGCCTATTAGCATCACAGCCTGAACAAACATGAGCCTCTGTTGGGCTTTTAAGGGAAACATAAGGGAAACTGGGAGCATTTACTAGGAAAACGAATGAGAATTTTTCACACAATCAGGAGTCAAAACTTTATGGACCTGGTGCCACATTTCACAGCTACCTTTGTCTTGTCGCAGACATCCTGTGTGTATGACAGCGTGGAAATAAATCACCCAACAGCGATGGCTGTGAGTCAGAGCTATTCTGAAGCCTCTGATACTCATCCGTTCTGAGTAAAAGGCTGTAACCAGGACGTCAAACGTCTAAATGTCGGGGGAGGGCAGAACAAAAAGATGGAAGCTAAGATGGTGTGTGAGCGAGGACAGAACAACAAGTGTGTTTTCAATTCATTTTACAGAGGCAGCACAACACAGAGTGAGATATTGATTCAGCCGTCTCCAGTTGAATTTAGAGCACATCTAAAGAATAAAGAAATGGAAAAGAAACACTGTTTTTGATTGATAAGTATACTTCAAATGATAAAGTCATTGCTACTGTTCTAATTATGACTTGGTATAACTGTATTTGGATGAAATATCGGACACCTTCGATACTTGGTAGTAAAAATGTAACCACAAACAAGATTGATTCTTTGACTTGACAAGGCCGGTATTTTTCTGAGGAACTTGAACTGAGCAAAGCTAAGAATGATGACAATGAACAAACTTTTTATTAGTGAATGGTTGCTTAGATCCTTCATGTGAAACAAACTAAAAGTTGTTTACAGTTTGAGTAGTTTTACATGTGTGTGAAGTCAAATCAGAAAAAAGGAAAAAAAAACTTGCAGTCACATGGACCTAAAAGTGGGACGGACAATGAGAGAACAGGAAGCAGAAGAAAAGAGGAAGAGGGAGTCAAACAAATGGGAGTAGTGGACTCTTGACAAGAGATCTTAGGCCTTGTTTACACGGACATTAGGCGTGTTTCCATCAAGGTTTCTAGGTGCGCATTATGAAGCATCGCATCAGAAAAGCTAAATGGAAACGGCATAATTCGAGTTAACTTCCTCTAAGTCGCTCTAAAGTTTATACGCTCGCTTGAGGTAGTTTTTGGGGAGTCGATTCAGAGCTGAGTCGGCTAAACGACAGATGGAAACAGATTAGCCGACTCAGTTCTGCCGCAGCGAACATTCACGTCACGTGACTGATCAGCTGTTTCCGCTCCGGACAACATGTAACATCGCTAAAACTAGTTGGCATGACAGAATAAATACAACTTGCCCGATAGCAACACATACCTGAAATATTCTCTCCATTTTGCCGAGATGTCTGTTTTCAAACGCTACTTCCTGTTTACTGTGGAAGTGCGTAACGCTGACGTCTGACGTATGGCGCTGACGTGTGACGTAATGACGCTGACGTCTGACGTAGAGACGCTTTGCGTGGCATTGCAGATGCGCTTCAAGCCAGTTTAATGGAAACACTTCTGATCCTCATAATTTTAATTTACATTTTAGCGAAATTTTCTAAAATTCGCTCAAAAATCGAATTTAAATTGGATGGAAACATAGCTACTGTGTGGGGGAAACTGAACTTATGGGCATGTTAATTAGTTTAAAAGTTTTGCGTTGACACGGATCTGACACGGATCTGCTCGAATCTCCCCCCTCCCTCATGCCCCCCCCTTACACCCACTGCGCATGCGTGCTGCTGAACCTTCACCCACTGCGCATGCGTGCTGCCTCACTCTGCTGGCAGTCTGCTACTTTCTTTTGTGCTAAAAGTTGAGCTAACAACAAGTTAAAGCTGGATTTTGGATAAGAGTCGACAGATTTGACACCAAGCGGGACCTGCTTCATCTAACAAGCTGCACACCAGACGCTGAGTGGACTGTGGACCAGAACCGAGTCAATGATGTCTGACTTTCCTCCGTGATAAACAGCTGACTTACAGCAGGTAAATCAACGTTCTTAATATAATGTTTGCTTGTGTTTACTTTGATCACACAACAACGGAGTTTTTATTTATTTATTTATTTATTTCTGCCAGGTGGAGAAGCTGTCGTTCCAACAGGCTGATGGTTCTGAGGTTCTGATGGGTCCAGATGAACACACAGCAAGAGTCCAGTTCATTAACGTAGTTACAGTTCGGTTCACGTGTTTTAATAGTGTGTTCAGTTTAATTCTCAGTGTTTGTGTTGTAAACTTTGTGGTGCTGAATAAATAAATAAAAAATAAACCTGGTGTCTTCATTTTCACAGCACGTTACGCACTGTTTAAAAAATGTAACGAGTCCAGATAGATACTGTAGTTCAGATAAATTTATACATCTCCCACGCCAACATAAATACTGTTTATTATTGTTAAACTGTTGTATTGAGCAGCGTGACACGTGAAATGTCAGCCTGCCCTAGACTGTCCGCGCATGCGGGCTGCGCGCATGTGGTTGACACAAAAGCTCCACGGGAGATGTTTACATTATCAGCGGGGGGTCAGCGAAAAACTTCCACCTTGAGAGCAGGATCAGGAAAGTATCGGAGTCAAAGAGGGGGGCCAGCAGCGTCGTGTAGGCGATAAGCAAAGTCGCAAAGAGAAAGTAGCGGTTACACTCAAAATACGCGCCGTGTAAACTGGCCCTTAGTCAACCTGTGTGGAACTGGATGAATCTGTGAACGGGTGAAGAGGCAGCCGGTAAGACTAACCATATTGTTTGTAAGATTGAACTTTAAGGCTGCCTACATTCCTCCAGCTGGGCTTCCAGGGTGTCGGCCGGCTAATTAGCACCCATTAGCAGCAACATATATGAACTGAATATGAACTGAAGTGGTGGATTGTGGTGGAGAAACCTGGTGTTGATTAATTGTTTGCTTATCATTGAACTGATTGTTGTGTTGTTGGGTGGTGGATTTGGATGTTAAATTAACTCAAAGTTATTTATATTAAATATTTATGATTGACATTGAAAAGTAGATGTGTAATAAATGTAAATGCTATGTAGAAGGAAATATTAACCTGAAAAGCACTTTAAAGTTAAAGAGTTTAAGTAGTTACTGGTTCATTTAATTTTGACTACTTTGTGGGTTTAATCCACAATGGGTGCTCAGTATTATTTATTTAATTTAATTTCTGTGTAATTGAGTGAAAATAATTTATGTAAACTTATATTTAGAAGTAATTATGTGTTCCTTTGGGTCTATTTAAAGGTTTTTACCTGCTTCTGGACCAAATGTGAGCATATCTTGACACTAAAAAATAAATGGAGGTCAAAAAAGAAGAAATTGCTTGGTCCTTTGAGTAAGACCCTGTTAAATCAAGTTTGCATGAATGTATCCATCCCTTCTCAAGTGGGGAAGCTGCACAGTTTAAGAAGATAACTTGACAGTAAAAACCGGTTGACAGTAAAAACCGGACCTCTTGCCAGTAAAAAAAGGTCCTCTTGGAGACAGATAAAAGGATCTTGACAATGAAGAGACAGTTGCTGACATCACTTGTTTGCCCCACATCTGAACAAATAGGCTATATGCCACGGACTTCCGTTCCAGCACTTCCGCATTCATTACACATGCGGCGCACTTCCGGTTTGCAGTCAACACGGTGTTAGCGATGGCGTTCTTCACGAGATCTCTGCAGGACTTGCCGACAGTCACTGTTAATAATGTCTACAGAATAATTCAGACCTTCTCTAAAGCGCCCACATCTAAGAAGGATAAAGGATTTAAGCTTTGTGTCCAACTACATAAATAAATATGAAGGTAAGTCGGTATTTGTTTTCAGTTCACCAAACTGCCTCATGTAGGCTAACACAGCTAACATAGTTAGCCTTGCTAATCTGTTGAGTAAACGTGTTTTGTCTGTACAATGTTTTCTTATTAACACAAATGTTAGTTTCAAACAAGGAGGCAGGAGAAGTCAGTTAGGGCTGAGTGTTTACAGTCCATGAGGAAGAGAGCCAGAAGCCCCACTGTTTGAGTCAAAGCCACCTGACAGTTCAGTTTCAAACAAGGAGGCAGGAGATTTAGAGCAGATTTAGAAACAAAAGTTATTTTAATTCAAGTTTGTTTACAAAAGTTGAGCTGAAGTCAAACCTGTTAAATCACTGTTTGTAGCAGGCCTTAATAAGAGATGTTTTCTTTCACTGCACAGGACACGGCAGGTGTTGGTGATGATGAGGGAACCCCTGGTCCAGCCTAGATGTTTGTGAGACGTGGGAAGACACCACCGCTACAGCTCAAACATGAGGGAAGCAGTGAGGAGCTGAGATTGGATCCAAACACCAAATACAAACAAGTTGTTCCACTGAGGCACTGTAATCTGACTGATTACATGTTTTTAAATCTCCAAAAGCAGTCGAGGAAGCTGGGAGTTAGTCAGAAGATGTAATAATAATAATATAATTTAAACAGTGTTTAAATATTGTGCCTCATTTAGCTTGACTCATACGTTTTGTACAGTAATGTAACATTATCATCAAATTTCTTTTTAATAAAATGGCTAAAACGACTCTAAGCCTGTCTTAAACCAAAATACAGTACACATTTTTTTTGGGTGATAATACATCAATGAAGACAAAAGTCAGAATGTTTTGAACATTTTATTTTCTTACAAGTAGTAAGTAGTGTGACTGTAGTGTCAGGGTAGTCCTTGAAGTCTGCAGGTAGATTTTTATGTATCTGCTCTTCAGGTAGAGCCGAGTACTGTCAATACAAAGTTGCTGTGAAAATCCGTCTGACCGTGGACTGATGGACACCGTACGGGTCAGCAAGGTCCCGTTGCTTTGATCCAAGGTCAAGGTCATTTAAGAACAGGAAGAACTCAACGGGCTGCAGGGTATGAGTTGACGGGGTGGTGTGGTTAAATAATCAATAAATAACACTGAACAACTGGTAATAACTAATAATTAAATCTCAATGTCACTACAGTACTTGTGCAATAACCTGTCACACAACCTGTGTAATGTTGATTATGTGCATACATATATATGCACATAAAGTTTTAAATATATATATATATATATATATATACACATATATATAATAATATATTATTATATATACTGTATGTGTATATATTTATATATATATATATATATATATATATATATATATATTTAAAACTTTATGTGCATGTTAGCTTATATTACTAGCTTGAAATACTTGCAGTAGTTAATTCAAATTCATCCTGCTGCATCGTTATATCCGTCTCTCTTCAGGACTTTGTGAATATTATAATTACTTTTTCACTGTGCATGCTTTTAGTATACATACAGTAGTTTGTTCTTTGATTTTTAGCAAGTCAAATCTGCTCTTCTCATCCTGAGCACTTCATTGTACTGTTAACTCTGTGTTAACCTGTATAAGACAAATAAACACAAGTTGAACTTGATGGGGAGTTCCTCTCAGTTCTTGGTGAACACCGACCATGAATGGCAGAGCAGAGCAGTCATGGGCCAGCAGGAACACATCAGGAGGTCAGATGATGCAAACCTGAAAAAAAAAACAAGTGTTCATATTTACCTACAAGTAAAAAACCAAACAGAGAACTCTTTATGAGAGTTATGCTTTAAAATAAATAATTACATCTCAGGAAATTAAATGTTTAATTGGAGTGAAACAGTTCTGGTTTCATATTAAAGGAAACAGCAGAGAATATTTCAGAGGTGTAACAGCCCTGAAGTTACTAAGAGTTTACAAACATATTTACAGATTAGAAAACATATGTTAAAATCTGAATATTATTTTAAAAGTATGTAGTTACAAACTTTTATTAAATCACTCATCATGACTCCAACATTAAATCTACAAGTGCAGGATGTGGAGTCGAGTGATAATCGTGTTTCTTCACTGCGGTGTTTCTTACTGAGCTGCAGCAGCTGTTGTTGTGTTCTCCTCCTCCTCGCTGTCCTCTCTGCTTCTCTCCCAAAGCCCCGGTCATGGAAGTGGAAGGGACAATTATTCCACTGGAACAATGCAGGTACAGCTCATTTTTAACCACTGTTTGATGCTGGCTCTTGAATATTCTGAGGTTTAAAACGCCAGCTACAACCGAGTGTTAGCTTTAAGGCTAACTCGGTTAGCCACGAACTCTGGCATTAAAATATAAAAAACTAAGCGCTCTATTGTACCTGCTATTCACTGGACACAACGGCACACAACAAATCTCTCTTGTTGTACCAGTAGCTCGCAGATAATTTACCTTTTGTGTCTTTTACATGGTCTAGTTCTAGAAGCTACCGCTAACAACAACAGTAGTAGATGAGAGCCGGAAGTGAAGCGCACGGGTCACATTTTAACGGAAGTACGTCACCACTACCTGTGGCATATAGGCTATTGATTCAAAAGATGAAAGAGCCAACTGATGAGAAGACTGTTGAACAATTAAAGATGGAGAGAACAACAGCAAAAAGGTCGCTAACTCGATTGGTCAATAATGACCAGAGATGTATTTTCAAATACTGCATCTAAAGCCCTCAATTCAACTCAGAATTAGTCAGATCTCTTGATGGATAGTGGAGTACAGGAACTGCCAGTGTTAGTGATGCTTCTTGAAGTAACTGCAAATGCTGGACAAAAGATATGCACATTAATTTATTTGGCGTCGGATACAAATTACATAACACACGAGGTTGCAAGTAGATTAAAACTACAAAGTGAGGACATCACTCTCCTTGTCCATGGAGTTGGAATGAAAGTTTGTGTGGAAACGAAACGTTACCTCCTGAAGATTTGTGTCAAAAACTCTGGAGGCACCTTGAGATCCTACCAGCTTGTTTGTTATGGACTTGACAGCATTGCAGACATTCATAAGCATGTTAAAGCAAAACAGCTGCAAAGATTTTTTCCAGACGTACCACTGAATGAGCTTGCAAGACCCAGAGAAATAAGCTTACTCATAAGCCATAGGGAAGGTCAGTTGACACCACAAATAATTAAAGTTGTGGGGAACCTTGTACTATGGGATGGCCCCTTAGGGAAAGTGGTTGGAGGAACTCATCCAGAACTGTTTGAAGAATTTGCTATGACAGTTCATACAACCAAAACACATTTTGCAAGGTCCATGAGGACAGCTGCTGTGAAATATGAAGAACTCATTCATGAGATCCCACAACATTCGCCATTAAATCATCATGTCTCCACTCAACTCAAGGTTTCAAAGACTGCAACTTCAAACCAAGATTTCTTGGAGTGGTGGAGATGGGACAGTATCGGCATGGCTTGTGAACCTAAGTGTGGAGGCTGCCGTTGTGTAAACTGTCAGCCGGGAGGAAAAGCGATGACGCTTGCTGAAGAGAGAGAGCTTGAAATAGTGAAGGAAGGCCTTACCTACAATGAAGGAGACAGCCACACAGACGAACCTCACTGGCATGCTAGGTACCCATGGTTGGAAGATCCAGTATCCTTGCCAGACAACAGAACTGCAGTCAAAGCTACGTTCTTTAGAACAGAGAAGCAACTGATTAAAGAACCTGACTGGAAAGCAGCTTACGCTGAACAAGTGCGTGACATGCTTCAGCGTGGAGCTGCAATTAAATTGTCTGAGGAAGAAATCAGTAAATGGAATGGCCCAGTGTGGTATGTAAGCCATCTAATTGCTCCAAATCCACACTCGGTGACAACTCCTGTAAGACTTGTGTGGAACAGCAGTCAGAAATTTAAAGGGATCAGTATGAATGACCTGTTGTTGAAAGGCCCGTATGTCCTAAACCAAATCAGAGCTGTACTGTTAAAGTTCCGAGAAGGAGCTTGTGCTGCTTTAGGAGATGTAAAGAAAATGTATAATTCTGTTTGTTGGAAGAAAGAGAAGTTCACCTGCACAGATTCATTTGGCGTGATTCTGAAGATGAAAAGGTTGGAGATTATGCAATTACAAGAGTGAACATTGGAGATAAACCTGCAGGATGCATTGCACAGCTGGCAATGCGAGAAACTGCAAGTTTACCCTCATTTACTCATCTTGAAGAGGAGCGGCAAGTTATTCAGAATAACAGCTATGTTGACGACATTCTGACGTCCCACAATGACCCAGACAGGTTAAAGGAAATCACAGAAAATGTGGAGCGCATTCTTAAAGCTGGAGGTTTCAAACTTAAACCCTGGGCGTTTTCTGGGCAAAGTGGGAGGAAAGATTGTAACAACAAACAGGATGAAGCAGGAAAAAAGACTATGGTTCTACCAAACCAGATGCAGGACGAGGATAAAAAAGCACTCAGCCTGGGGTACATTGTGGAGGGGGATAAGCTCCATGTCATGGTTAGCATAAATTGTTCAAAGAAGAGGAGAAAAATGTGACTTGGACAAAACCTCCAGTTGGACTAAGTCAGGAGTCAAACACCCAACCCTTTGACGAGACGAGAGCTCCTCAGCCAAGTGTCTGGTCTGTATGACCAAATTGGTTTGGTGACCCCTGCAAAGCAGAAGGGGGCAATCCTGGTGCGGAAAGCCTTCCAAGAGGCAAAAATTGTGAGTAACCAAGTAAAAGACACCTGGGATTTAGCACTCTCAAATGATCTTAGAGAAGATGCAATCATGCTCTTTGAAGAGTACACTCAGCCTAGTAAAATCCAGTTCATCAGGAAAAATCAAGCTGTAAGTAAACCAAAGTGGGAGGCAGTCTGCTCAACTGGGGTAATCTCCATTAGAGAACGACAAGATGCTCTCAGGGACATTTTTTCTGCTACTCAAATGGGTGCCAACCTTCCCAACACAACCACAGATAGGTTGGTGGTTTATCAAGACAAAGAGTCTGGATTATTAGTCTGTGGCGGCAGAATACAGATCTTCAGAGAAGACAGAGTTGCAATTCCCATCATACCCCATGATGCCTGGGTGTCAACACTGTTGGGTCGAGAAGCCCACAATACTGCACATGACAGAATTGCTGGAACCCTCTTGAGGATGAGACAGAAGGAGTTCATAGGAACGTATGGAAACTATAACCAGAGAGGAATAAAACTCCTGATGTACCAAGCACAACAACAGGTTTGCGATCTTCCCAGTGGTTCATGGAAAGATCGAGTGGGAGGTGTGAAGTCAAATCAGAAAAAAAAGGAAGAAAAAAAAACTTGCAGTCACATGGACCTAAAAGTGGGACGGACAATGAGAGAACAGGAAGCAGAAGAAAAGAGGAAGAGGGAGTCAAACAAATGGGAGTAGTGGACTCTTGATAAGAGATCTTAGTCAACCTGTGTGGAACTGGATTAATCTGTGAACGGGTGAAGAGGCAGCTGGTAAGACTAACCATATTGTTTGTAAGATTGAACTTTAAGGCTGCCTACATTCCTCCAGCTGGGCTTCCAGGGTGTCGGTCGGCTAATTAGCACCCATTAGCAGCAACATATATGAACTGAATATGAACTGAAGTGATGGATTGTGGTGGAGAAACCTGGTGTTGATTAATTGTTTGCTTATCATTGAACTGATTGTTGTGTTGTTGGGTGGTGGATTTGGATGTTAAATTAACTCAAAGTTATTTATATTAAATATTTATGATTGACATTGAAAAGTAGATGTGTAATAAATGTAAATGCTGTTTAATTGTATCAAAAGTGACACTTTTGCTGTGGGAGGCATTCACAGTAATGAGAATGTAACTGTATCCCCACAAGAAATCTATAATGCAATAGTGGCACTGAAAGACAACAAGGCTTGTGGGATGGATAACATTTCCTCTGAACATCTGAAAAATGCAAGTAAGAAACTTTATCCTTTACTTTCTATGTGTTTCACTGGCTTTCTAGTACACGGCCTGTTACCTGATTCAATGTTATCCGTCATACTCGTACCCATTATAAAAGACAAAGCGGGTAAGATCAGCTCCCTGGAAAATTACCGACCCATAGCTCTATCTAGTAGTTTGTCAAAAGTTTTAGAAAGAATCCTATTAAATAGGCTGGAAGAGTTTGTCTTGACCTCTGATAATCAGTTCGGTTTTAAACCTAAACATGGCACAGACATGTGTATTTTTGCACTAAAGGAGATTTTGGATTTGTATAATTTTCACAACACTACGGTATTTATGTGTTTTATTGATGCCTCTAAAGCATTTGATCGTGTGAATCATGAAAAACTATTTTACAAATTAGAACGCAGAGGTGTACCCAAATATCTGATCAGAATTCTTGTCTACTGGTATGGTCATCAATCAATGTATGTCAAATGGGGTAACACAATGTCTGATTCATTTAATGTTGGTAACG